>VZRR01003272.1:500870-559752 GCA_013398015.1 Oreocharis arfaki | reverse complement strand
GGACAGCCCTACTCTGATATTTAGAGCCAACAGTTCTTAATACCTGCTAGGAATTAAATGTGGTGTGCCATCCACCCCAACACGTCGCAGCTACAGCCGCATGCGTCGTGGTGGAGCACTGACCTGTTACAGACAAGAGCACCCATTCTCCAGGCATAGGCTGCGATGTTTTTATATATAATTATAGCCAGAGGTTCTGCCCTGTTCTGGTAGCCTGTGGCAATGGCAGAGTGGAGGTAGGAGAATGGCAGGTCGTCTTTTACATACTTCTGAGTCACTACACAGCCTTTCTACATTCCAAGTCATTGCTGATGGCAAGCAGGGCAGGGACAAAGTGGGACAAGGCACCTGCTGCCTCAATTCAGAGAGTAATTGAAAAACATTTGAAAATGGAACACTGATGATCCCTTCCTTTGGTCTTCTCCATTAATCAACGAAGTGGTGGGAGTACTTTAAATAAAGTTTTCTGAACATGTTAATAAGATAGCACATGTATACAAACCAAAATGAGAAGAAAATCAAACATAAAATAAGACGATGTTACTGCGATCCAGTGTCCACTAACTTGTTCTGAGAGCCTTACCAGTCTAGAGGCAAATAAACAGAACTGAAGAATAAAAAAAAAAAACAGCAGGAAATGACTACTTCTTGAGTACCTCAGTAACACAAAGGCAACATGGGTCTGAATGAGAGAGAGAGACGCAAGCTCTCAGCCGGGAGCAGTGAGAGCAGGAGAAAGGTCTGTGTCCATCCCCATGCTGTGCTGACCCTGGGATGAACTCAGAGAGCACAGGCTCAGTGTTGGGAAAGCAGCTCACCCAGGGCCTCTGAAAGTACTCCTAAAGAGTTTGAGAAAAGTAAGCCTCAAATCACAGACCTGTGAAGAGGAAGGCAACTGACCAAAAAGAAATCAGTTAAGAATAATGTCACGAAATTAAGGAAATTGCTACTATAGATAAAGACATGCCGAGAAAAGAGGTTATTACTTACTTCCCTCCTCTCATGCTTTCTCTAGAAACAGTTTGGTTTGTACCTCTAATATTCCAGTGTTAGGCTAACCTCACCTCCAGCCTTACTGTCCCTCCTGAATACTATTAGGTCACTTCTAGAGACATAACCCCCTGCTGCTGATGCCCATGTGCAGAATTGGTGCCCTCTCATCCCAGCTTTTATAAGGGCACCAAAAGTCCTGGCTGTAAGAAGGGTTAAGAGTTTGTTCCACTGCTATGGGGTGCTCTTGTTAAGATTCATAAGGTGTTCTTTTGTTTTCATTGATGACTGTTGTTGGTATCTAAAATTTTCCATATGGTCTTATGCAAAGAAAGCAAGAGGAAGAAAATGTGTAACTAAATACAAATATGATATAATTATATAATAACAACAATAATTTTGTAATAATTGGAAAGATAATAAAAATGCCTAAAACAAATACGCTGTGCCAGAGGTGAACAGTAAATTAGTATTTTAAAATGTCTTCATATTTAATAATCTAAAATGCTGTTAAATTACAGTGGTAAAGCCATCATCACTATATATTTTATTTCCACAGTGTCGCTTTGTTCTTTTCATTATTAGTTGATCAGTCACCTTGAACAGAGAAGGGTAAGGAGAAACAGTTTTGAAGATTGGAATATATTATGGGTTTGATTTACAGCAGAGGTTTGATGCCTCCTTGATGTGATCCCTACTGTCATAAACAGATAGACAAACATAAAAGTGGGTAAACAAACATCTGGGGGTTTTATGACATTCACAGCTTGCCCCAAATATTGTTCCAAATACTTCAAGCACATATTTCTGTCCCCAAGTAGGCTAAATGTGGTTTTCTTGTCCAGGTTACCATACAGCCAGTTAAGCATTTTTTACTTTGTGAAGTACTGTGAGAGGGTTTTCTGTGTGAAATGTGCCTCTGGAGCCTTAGAATGTGAAATGTGCCTCTGGAGCCCATCTCCGGGATGTATACATGATGCTTTATCTGGAGGTCAGGGGCAGAGCAGAAACACAAGGGTGGTGGCTGGCTTGCTTTTTTCACAACAATGGGAACTAGGTGTTTCTGTCTGCACTTTCCCTGGCCTGGACAAAAGCTCTGGGAAAGTCTCTTCTAACTTTCCCCCTGAGAAGGACCTTTAAAATTCACTGCAGATAATGTGCTGCTGGCTGTTGGCAGAAACCCTGGGAACTTCAGACAAATGAAGCTTGCAATGCTGCAATGGTTTAGGCTGCAATGACCACGGCTGCAGGGGAATACAGAGTGAAACAGTACATTGTGTAACATGGTTTCTGGGCAGCGGCATGGAAATCAGGATGGAAATCTTATTAAACATCCCTGGACAAGCCAGACTAATCAAGATTGGTATTGTACTGGTTATCAGGAGCTGCAGAATTGCTCACAATGCAGCACTGGCTGTGGGCAGCCAAGGTTAAGAAGGAACATGCCTTTAGTTCAGTACAGAACTTGCAGCAGTTTGTACAGAGGATGAAAATCAGAGGCATGTTGTAAAGGTTTTGTTGCCTAAACACACATCACTTCAGGAGGCAGTGGAGCAAGGCCATCCTGTGAGTTACATTTCCATCCAGTAGATCTCTCCAGAGCCTCCTGCTTCACTGAGGACATGCACATCCAACAAACCATTAAACGACGTCTGTGCAGACATGATGTACATCATAGCCGAGACCTTCAGCCCTGAAAGCACACACTCCTGTATACCTGAGCTAGAGAAACAGCTAGTTGGGCTGAGCACATGTTTGTGACCAAAAAAAGGAAACAACCACCATCTTAAGGGCTTGGAGTTCTCTCTGGGTGCAGGCTGGAAGTCCTGACTTGGTGGTAGCTGTTGAGAACAGTTTTTCTGAAATGGCAACTCCCTCTCAACACAGTGCCTGTTCCTTTTTCATCCTCCTTTGTGTAGCCAAGAGAAGTTGCAAGGGAGTGAAGGGGCCTGGATTTCTCCTTTGATTCCTTCCTACACCTTCTGACTAGAATTCCTAGTGAGGTAATTGAGTGGAAGAGTTAGTGTACTTGTCCTTTCCTCATCCTGTGCTTTCTCATCAGCTGTCCGAATTAGCATAAATACATCCAAGAACCAGATTCTTGTCAAGAGCCAGCTTGGAGAGGCCAGTGAGCCAGCTGTGCCCATTTTCATTCAACTGAAATAGTGCACACAGCAGAAGGCACCGTTGTGGCCCATGCATTGGAAGGGCCATCTGTGCTTTCCAGATGTGGCCCTAAGTTTCCCCCTCCACCTCCAGAAAGGGAGGAGAAAGGAACAGGTTGACATTCTTTGGGTTCACAATTTGTTTTTTACCTTCTTGGGTTGGCTCGAAAATAGGCCAGGGAAGGATGGCTCTGAAGCCATGTCTGTGAGTGCAGGAGGAAGATCTGAAGGAAATACTGACTTTCCAAATAGATTCCCTCTCCTCTTCCTTATGCTCAGGAAGGCCATTTCCCCAAATAAAGCCAGCAAATGTCAGCTAGGAGGGAGATTCCCCAGAGAATCTGGGGGAAAAAAGGAAACCAGGAACACTGCCTAGAATTAGGAGATCACAGAGGGGTCTGTGCCAAAAAGCACCAATATGGTCAAGAGTCATTTCTGTGTCTTAGTAGCTGCCTCTAATCACCACAGCCCCATCCTCTTTTTGACCCCAAAGAAAAGCCACAGTAACACATTCATTTTCTAGGTTCTTTGTTATTGTTTTCAAGAGCAGGACAGTCATTCAAGCTCTTAAATTTGAGTACTGAAAACCGGTGGTTATAGAACAGGAGCACCTTTCATTTGTCCTTCACATGAATTAGAAACCTGATAATTACAAAAGGGATGGATCTGAGTGGAGTTTGTTGCTGGTCTAAGAGATGAGAAGGTTGAGTTCTGGCTCTGGTTCCTTCACTGGGTGTGGGCAGGTGATTTGTCATAGGGGAAGGGAAAACCCAGCCAAAATAGAGAAGAGACTGCTGGGCTTAAATGGGTAGAGGGAGAGATAAAAAGATAAAACAGTTCCAGAGAAGGAAGATCACAGTATGGACACTCTGCCCATATGCATGCTCTCATGTCTGAGAGAGTCAGCAGTTCTCCATAGATCAAGGATCATGGAGGCCCTGGGAGGAGAATACAGTTTAGTCGCCACAATCCTCAGTTCCATGTTGGAGTTCACAGTCATTTTGCCAAGCAACCGTAGTGGCAGTCCTTGGAAAAGGGGCTGAAGTAGAAAGGGTCTTCCCTCCCCTGTGTTGTCTGTTGAAGAGAGAAACCAATGTGTGCGAAAGGGTGTGAGAAATAAATAGAACAAGAGAGCAGGGGTATTTGGGGGCAAACTGGGCAGTTTAGACCCGGGTATGTCTACAGGTTCGCGATGTGCCTGAGGCTGAGGGGGCTGCAGAGGTGGAGGGGGACTCCTCATCCGTTGTGTCCCCTTGTTCCTCCTTGTGGAGGCCAAGGCTGATGTGGCTCTGCAGGGCTGCTGGGGTCAGCCATTCCTTGGGGAGGCAGCTCTGGAGGAAGGGGATGCACGAGCTGAAGTAGGCCAGGCGGTTCACCCAGCGAGGGATCTCTTTCCCACATAATATCTGTGGAGTAAACCAAAAAGGAGCAGGGTTAATAGCACCAAACATGTGTAGAGGCAATGTCATCCCCATCTGCACCACCACCTCAACAGGGCAAATTCCCAGTTGCTCAGAACTGAAAGGAGCATCTCCTACAGTCAGAAACAGCTGTAACTGCCCATGTGCACACAACTGCCCGACCTGCACAGGGCCCCCTGCCAGCCATAGCCCTTGTCATCACCATCACAGAGACCAGGATAAACCGCTCATGGCCCTCAATGGCTTTGGTGACTCTGTTCTCCAGGCGGGACATGGGTAAAAGGACAGGCCTGCTGGGGCTTCTCAATCAAAACAATGACATTCCTTTTCCAAGTAGCTCACAAAGTTTGGAAAAATATTTAAGCTGTTGCTGGCCAGACCTTGAGGAGCCCAGAAGCTGAGTATGACTAGGTAGATGGAGATGCCTGAGAAGCTGTTCTTACTGCTCCCTTTTCTTCCTTGGGCTGACACAGTGGATCAGTCAATTTACAGTATCTGGGGGTCCTTTTCCTATCCTACCATACCACCCTTTAATTTCTCCTCATATGGTATTTCCTAATATGGGAAAAAAAGCAACAAAAAAAACCCCAGCCTAGATTCTCAGTAGCCCTGTTCCATCACAGATGTTCCTGGCACTAATTTGGATTACTCTCTGCTAGCATAGATATTGTTTTCAAAGGTCATATCAAATTCAGCACAATGAAACAACTTGCTTCATACTGCAGACCCTTTCTTCTGTAGCATTTTACCACACAGACATACAGGTGCCAGATTTTAGTAGCTGTATCTGGCTTAGACCACATAAAGAATGTTTCCCTTTACATTTTACTATATCCCTTAGCAGACACAGAAGTGACATGTGGAACTGGTCAGCAGGCATGCCTCAAGAGCCCATCTTTAGTAAATATACTGCCTATGTACAGGGCCCTACACCCTATATATACTAAAGTCCGTAGCAGGTTCAGTGTCATAATACCTGAATTCTCCTTCCCTCCTTGTGTTGTTTCCCATGGAGCAAGAGAGACAAACTCCACCCTACAGACCTTGTCCCACAATTTACATGAATTAGTGGTTCCAGGGTTGTCCATACTGTACCTTTTGCCAATACTAAATTCCTCTGCTCTTCCAATCACCCTCTTTCTGACTAAAACTACACTTAATTTAATACTAAGTACTGCAAAAACTAAAATGGTGTTTGTCTGGAGTCTACTAAGAAGATGATTTGTTGAGAAGTCTTTTATTGGCACGGTAATAAGAGGGTTTAGAGGTCTTGGAGGTTTCAAGAAGTTTTCAGGGAGAATGGAACACTTTTTAGAGGATGGGCTGTGCCGTGTTACAGCTGTTATGGATGATGAGCCGCTGGTCCTTCGTGCGTATGGCCTGGGCAGAACGCTCTAAGCCCCACTCTAACAGTCACCTTGAGCACAAGGGAATTAGCTTGCTCCAGCAGTGTGGAGTTTCCAATGAGGTGTGGAGAAGGCAGCAAACCTGTGACTGTGCTAATTTGACTATGGAACTCACTTTATTTTGACACGCATTGTTTAAAAATCAATGTGTGAAATTGGAGATACAATCATTAGGTATCAGAGAATGAGCAGAGCCATTTAGCTGCTAAAATTACTTGCAAGCGTAGACTGTTCTTTACCTAATACACTCCAAGGACTTTTGTTTCAGTTCTTACCAATGCTGCATTTCACATAACATTAGACACAGCTATATGAATCTGTATTTTTGAAAATTTTAATCTGGGGACAATTACTTTGTTAACAAATTTTTATCTCCATCCAGATTCCCTGGTTTCCATTGCTAGAGCTGTTGTCTGAGTCTATAAGTGGATAACCTCTCCACACATGCTTGAGACTCATTCATAGAAAATTTGCTGATCCATTTGATTTTCTCACCAGATACATCAGATAATTCTCACAAGAATGCTGTTGAAGTTTAAAACTGTATTTGATGTGTTCTACTCAAACATTTTGACCTACACTACACTACTCTGACCTGAGCCAAAGTCACAAATTGCAGTACAATTTCCCTCAGATTTTGTAGCATTCCTCTTTCTTCCTCTTCAGGAACTTAGGCAACATATTGCCCATATAGAAAATGACTCAGTTTAGGCTCCTTGTGATGTATGCATGTGAGTTTAGTTCTCAAGCAGTTCAAAGTTTTAATAAAGACTTCCTCCCAGATATTAATAGAACAACTAAGGGTATGATTCTTTGGAAAAATAGCTGAAACAACAGAACAGCATAAGGTAACATGGCCTGAAATGGAAATATTGTTTTCAAGAGTTGGGTTTATTTTCTAAGCAGATTCCCTAGCAACTGAAATAGCATTTCCCAATGTGGAAGCAATGCTGAGACGTTTGCCTTTTTTTTATAGGAGCTTCTTCACCCAGAATGAATCAATAAGGCAAGGAAGAGCCAGAAAAAGAATGAAGATGTGTGGGCATCAGGCCATCAAGCAACAAAGGGCAGTTTGTGGAGCTCAAGGATAATGATGAAGTCAAAGTGGTTTCCCTTACCTCAGTCTTGCTTATCATGTCACCTCTTGTCGGTGTAGCCTCGTTCCACAGCAGAACACAATGTTCAATAGGAGCAAAAGGGCAATGGCAGGGAATGCTATCAACACTACAGTCTGCTTCTGTGTTTTTTACTCCTTGCCATAAAGCATATTGTGCTGGAGCATCCAGCAGTGCTTAGCTAATGGAGAAACATCAAATAAACCTGGCCGCCCTGGGATTAAGCCAATTGAGTTTAAATAAAACAGCACAAGCAAGATGAAGTGGGTGTGTTCCAACTGCATATAAAGTCACAGAAAAATCTACCTACTGCAGCTCTTAAGAGAAATTTTCCACTGAAAACTGCTCACTGGAACGATAAACTCACTGAATGCTGTTACCACCCATTGTTTCCATCAGCAGAATCCTTTGTCAGATGTTTTTAGAGTTCAAGATTTCACATGGGTTTTTTTCTTCCTTATCAAACAAGTGGGGTTTTCTCTTTTGAAGGAGATGAACTTTTCTGTGCTAGGTCATGTACTAACTCTGACAGGAGATGTAAATAAATAATAAACTGTTACAGGTCAGAAATTGCAGCAAGCACAACTTCTGATTGCCTGAGACTCATTCTCACTTGAGGCACTTGGGCGAAGGCTGCACGTACTTGCAGCTTCCACTGAGCGGCACCTGCTGACAGAAAGCCAAGTCTCCCATAGCTGCAGCTTCTTCTGGGGACTCTGAGTAAGAGCTGTGAATGACCCAGCTGGCACCTGCAGAGTCAAGTGGAAACAGCTGTTCAGCCATCCATGGCTGAAGCCAAATGGGACCTGACAGTTTGGGTGCTTTTTCTAGGCAACTGTCAAATCCACACCAGGATTTCAACTCATCAGGAAACAGCTAATTTGGAATATGAAAATATCCTCCAAGCATCTTAAGCTGTATCATTTTGCACCAAACAGTCACTGGTTAAAATGCACAAACTGCCCTGCACCTTCTCCCCTCCCCTAAGTGTCCTAGGAGCTACATGTCCCTGCTGGGCAAGGCTTCAACACTTCCCTGTAAAGCTTTGTGGTGGGCAGGGGAACAGCCAGGCAGCTGGGAAACATGGGCTGAAGTGCCATCCAACAATGGAAGATGCTGAGTCTCCTGCCTTCTAGAAAACAGTGTTATTGATGTGCTGCATTTTGAGAGGGCTTTGGTTCTACGGGCATGTGCTAGACATTATCTGAGATAGTCCAACAGGCTGAGCCCCTTTCAAAAAAAAGACAAGGACTCATCAGTTGTAGATCCTAAGAGAAAGCTCTCAAATGTAATAGGTTCTGTGCTGTGCTGGGTGATGCAACGAGGGCAATTCAAACCATGCATAGAAGCATAACTCAAGGCACTGAGGATATTTTTTTAAGTGAGCCCTCCCAGAGGCACCATGTAGTGCTCCAGTCCATGAAAATCAAGATGAGCAGAGACAACATACCATTCCTCAAATAATACAAGCTAATTACTTCAATTCTTGTCTTCGAACTGAGGCTTGGAGAGTTCAGCACTGAACATCTGCTGAACCACCCGCTGCCTCTTCCACTTAACAGCCTTGCTAAAGATGAGGTGGCATCCACATGGGACATGTATCCATTTGAGCTACTGTACAGTATTCCCCTCCGTGTTTCTTGGAGAATGCAGAGAGTTTTATTGGCACCTGAGGAGTCTAACACACACCTCAGAGCAATTTAAGAGCAAAGGCTTTAGAGCTCAAGGGGAATCATTACAATATTTGCATTAGATGGGTCCTACAAGGCCTACACAATACAGCATAGATTATGCTTAACAGAATTTCAGAATAAGGCCGTTAGATACAAACCAGCACATCTGCCCAGGCAAGGCCTGCAGGCTATGCTAGAGCAGCCAAAACACATCCATACAAAGAGAACATGGCAATACAATCTATGTAGTTCTTTGACACATCCAGAATAAACCGGTAACCCAATGCACAGGGACATCTTTTTTGCCACCCCACAAAAACTAACCTGGTAGCATAACTACCCAGTGCTGGCAGAGCTAAGGGAGTTTGGGTGCATCAAGGAACATTCCTATAGCTCTGCACCCCTGATCAGATGCTGCACATAGTGTGTACACTGAAAATAATGTTTCTGAAAGAGAATGGACATAACCACCTTCACAACGCACCTGAAGGTAGTCTCACCTTGGTGGAATTGGCATGCTAGGATCAATTGCTCAAAACAGATTTATAATGTACTTACTGTGTAAAAACTACAGTTTCTACTCTGGGGAATTTAACTAGCCCCTGGGGATCAACAGAATAGATAAAGTGCCACTGGGCTGTGAAGTTGCATGCAGCACACGTTCAGCAGAGCCAGGAATGGCCTGTGACTTAGAGAGGAAAGGGTATAGCTGAGAAACTGTAGATGAGGATAAATGAGCTCAGTAATGAGGCTATGTTCTGGGAGGTAGCAACCTGAGTCAAAGGCAGGAAGGTAGCAGCCAAGTCAAAGGAATTTTAAATGATTTTAAGCAACTGCCTGAAATGCCCCCATTCTCCTATGCAATCCTTTTTTGTTCTGCAAGGGGCAGGGCACTGCAGCTCCTACAGGTCTTCTCCAGGACCGTGGGTGTTGTAAAGTAGAGGTAGCATCTGCACCGTCTGTCTGAGACTAGCCAGGAGTGAGGAAAAAAGGAAAGCATTGAAAGAAGGGACTAATACTCATGGTTTTGCTCCCCTCATGATGCTAGTTGGAAATATGTCAGTCACCTCTGTGGACTTGTGGTAGAAGGGCAGAGTTGCCTTTCTGCAGCAGTCTGCATGCAGAGATGATGGGGTAGATAGCTCTGGGTCAAACGAGACAGATGGCTCATAGCACCCCAGTACTCACAGGACTGTTTCAGCTTCACTGGCCCAGCCACCGGTGGAGAGATACAGTGGCTGCAAATGTAATGTCTTGTTGAAGCACGTTGAGAGTTGAATTCTGAGTGGCATCACTGGTTAGTCATGTACCAACACTGGAGCATGGCAATGCCCTCTGAGCATGAAGGTCTTTGTAATGAGCACTTGTAAGTACAGCCAACAGCTGCAGGGTGATTGGATAGGTAGCAAGTGGCCTAATAATGGATGACCATTTGGGGAAAACTGAGTATAATTAAGTCCGGGCTTGTTAATGGCATTTAAAATAAAGAATATCCCACCAAATCAATTAACAACTGCAATTCATTCCTATTATCATGATAGCATGAAGAGGAATTGCCTTCTCCTAGCAGATGCTGTTTCAAGACCAGTGGCTGAGAACAGCTGTTGCATAACAAGGTCGTCCTTTCAAGTGTCATGGACACGCTGAGCATGACCAGGCCAACCCATTTGCATAGAGCTGCAGATATTAAGAGTGTCTATTTTTCCTGCATAGCTAACCAGAAAAATCTTGTGTTTCAGTCTCAAGCCTTGTTTCCTAACATTAGTGAGGAGCAGGTTGCTGCAGATGGAGATAATAGTGAGAAGGGAGAATACAAGAACTCGTAGGAATGGGGAAAGACCTTCTGTCTGGCAGCGTTGGCAGGACTCCTAAGCAAAAGGTTCCAGTCTCAAAGCCTATCAACATATTCAAACAGTTCATTACACTCCTCACACTTTTCATTTATCATCAGGCAGTGGTGAAAAGGACAGGGATATTTTTTGCCATCTTCATTTGTGGAATGGAGGCACTGTTCTCAGGCATTTGGACACACACAGACTCAAAGGCTCCATGAGCATGTGACTACGAATGAACTCCCCAGACAGCATGAACTAACTTAGCTCCAAGATATTATGCTCATTTTTAACAGATAAGGAAAAAGGGGTTTCAATTTGGTAAGACAGATGCAAAAAAGCAGATAAAATAAAATAGGTGAATAAACCCACCACGTTTACACTAGCCCCAGAGAGCTCAAGATATTTTTCTTTTGTTAAATTTCTTCTTAAAATATCTTCACTTTTAATCTTTTTTTTTTTGCTATATAGATGACATTATAGAGAAAACCTAAAATAGCTGCAGAGGTACATATTGTGACAAAATAAGCCCTTTTTCAAAAAATTGAAATGATATGCTAAAAACTTGCCATTTAGGGGGGGTTGATTTCTGTTTCAAATTACCTGCCAACTCCTATTATTCTCCTGCACAAGTAGATAAATGGGAAAAGAAGATGGACTGAGAGCTGAAAAGTGCATATAAAAAGTTATCCCAGTAATAATTTTTGTTGGGCTATTCAGGATAGCAAGGCTAGAGAGGTTAACAGTGGGGGGAAATTATATTTTTATAGAAGACTTCATTCTAAGGAATTTGCAAAGACTTCATAAATTTGAACTTATACACAACCTACACCTAGAAATGTTATTTTACCACTGCAGAGGCACCACATCAGGAATGCAATACAGCAATTTATTAACTACATGCAGTCAGGATTGTGCACGCATACAGGCAGAAGCAAGAAGAAAAACAACATCCATCTGAAACGATGAAGATAAATTTATGGGTGCAGGGCATCTTTATAAATAAGCTTCTTTTAAACATATGTGGCAGCTAAAAACCAGAAAACAAACACAGCCTGTTCTCCATGGAGCTAACAACATTCAAAGGCTGCTGCAATGAAGTGAGTCTTTCCATCAGCTTCACTGAGGACTGGCTCAAGCATGAGGAAATAAAGCTTTCCCAATGTTCTTTCGCGTTTATTTGTTTGTTTCTTCATTTCCTTCTGTCTTTTATGTCTGTTGAGGAGCATTGTCTCCCCTGCCATTAACAGAATTGCACATAGATTTTCACTCAACAAAACACCTACCTCCTCTGCAACAGAGGCAACTGAAAAGCAATTGTTGACTAAGGAAGACATCAACATTATTTGTCTACTTAGGATTTGCTAAAGATTGGTTTATAAAAGCTTCTGCTGCTTTCGACTGTGACTCAAATGCCACCTGAACCTCCTTTCTCTGGTGTTTAATCCTTTCTCTGTGATAGCTTTTAGGCTAAGGAGAGCTTCCTAGATTTTAGTAACTCGATGATAAGAAGTCGCATGTGCCTGGGGATGAACCTGAAAAGCTTTAGTGTGGAATTATTCACTGGTGATTAAAAAACTGCCCTCATTTGATCCTTGATTCAGCAAACCTGCCTTATTTCAGAGAATTTGCTGAAAATCAAGCTTCTCTGAAGAAAGCAGGGTTCTGATGTAGGTTTGTTATATGCTGTCCGTTTTGCTGTGGCTGAAAAAGGATGGGTGAATATTCAGAGAGAAAATAATATGTACTCACTACCATCTCCTGCCACTTCAGCCCAGCTCCACACCCTCCACAAGTGAAATACAATCCCCCCGTTCTAGCAAAACTCCAACCACATTGACAAAGGACAGCTGGGACAGCCACACCATCAGGAAAGTACACACCAGACAGAGCTGTACAGCCGATCACAAAGATATCTTCTGGTACACTGCAGTCACAAGAGATGCAGATTAATCTTTATCACGCCAATATGCAATGACAGTGCCTCTCTCTGCTATTGTCAATAGGAGAGATCTCTACCAGTAATACCCAGGAGGGGGTAAAGAAGCCCTAGCACCTATCCTAGACCCAGTGATCCACCTGCAAGCAAACTTGACTGCACCAAGATCATCCCCTGCCTCTCAAGGAGGTTTCGATATGTGGCTTTACCAAGTATTCCCATCTGGCATGCAGGTTTAATAATACCCCTGTGGTGTCAACATCAATCGTGAGTATGCTAGATGCCTGCTGCAGTCCTCTGTAACCATCAGGATCCACTGGGCAGACTCCATCTGTTAGTCTTCAGGGTATTTCCTGTTGGACACCATCCTTTTAGGCTGATTAAGAGTCTGGGTGACTTCAGGATACTGGAAGCTATTTACCTCCCAGGTTGAGCATTGCAGTGCTGCAGCTCTAGGATTCTGGCTGCAAAGAATTTGATTGTGACAGGGTCCAGAATCCCTGCCTTCTAGGGGCCAGCCTCATCTAGAGTGCAAAAGAATTTTCCAAGGCTGGCCTCAGCCACCTCGAATGCTTAGAAGATTCTCTTTCCCTACTTTGTCAGCCAAAAATAGGCCCAGCTCACTTTGTTAACCTCCAGTTTTATTTTCCAAGGCCACTTTAGCACAAGAAGAAGATCACCAGTTCTCCAAAATAATTTTCTCTCTCTAGAAACTTCTGAAAATTCTGTAACTTCAAAATGAGCTTCTAAAACAAGGACAAAAATTCTGATTTAGGCGTCTCTCTTGTCCTGCTGAAATGTGTTATCTCCCTGTTCATGTAAATAATTAAGGTAGGACAGTTCCCACAGGAGAGACTGAGGAATTCCCTGCTTCAGAACATCTTGTGGCTGATATTCAGAACTTTTCCTGAAATGTAGGACAAAAGGTAAGTGAATCCTTAGTCCAGCTTGCTCTTCTGCACCTCAGCAAGCTTCTCTCTTTCCGTTACTTGTGAATGAGTACATCTCATCAGCAAGAAGTTCTGTTTGAATCCACAGAACACCCTAGCAATAGTTTTATTTAAACTATCACATCCTTCTAAAAGACTCTGCTTTTGAATACCTAGTTTACTCCAAAAATTCTAGTTCAACTCTAATAATTAGTTCAAATTTTAACCATATGTCCAGATGGCATCTTTGAGTCCTGTTCCCTAGATCCAATCAGTTGGATCAAGAAATTCTGAGCAATAAGGAAACAGATCCTTTAATATTTAAAGCAATAAAGGGATCAGTAGGTACAAAAGGAAGCTGGATAATGAGATACCAATCAGTTTTCCCTCTGAGTTTTTAATTCCTAAAATCCAAATGACCTTAAAAGGCCTTCTGAAGAATGATCAAGTGTGGACACTAACTTCACAGTTGGATCTGATATTTTTTAATAGGTTTCTCTGGGTATAAGAGAAAGACGAGATAATTTGGGAAGCAAATAGAGATTTTTGACTGTGCTCAATCACCCCTCAGTGATGTAATGAGATTCTGCTTTCGAAGACTCTGAGGGAATTCATACCAGACCATTCAGTTGTTTCTCAGGGTACAGAGAGGATTTTGATCTTTTCCAGTACTTAAGATAAATTACTTACACAAATCAAAATGAGATCATTCCTCTTTCAAGAAGATGAAGGAAAGATGTGATACAAAATTAAAATCTTCTGTCACTGCTGTCCTCAGGTAAAGCTCCAGCATCAACAATTTCTAATGCAAATCAAACCACTGCCTCTCAATTCATTTCCTAATTACAATTAGCATCAACTTCATATGTTATCAAAAGGTCCCACAAGACCCACTGACTTCATTGCTTTCCCACCACTAGTACGGCTTTTGGGGACTAAAAGGGGCCTCCTTCCCTGATGCTCAGAAGCCACACTTCTTTGATAATTACATGCTGTATGTCCTGTAGCAAGGTGCTGGAGGGTTTCCTTAAATAGGGGTAGTTGCTTGGCAATAATCACATTAATGAAAGGAGAAGGAGTGGTTTCCTTGAGTCATTTCACTTTTCTTCCAGTTATGGTGCTGATTCAGAGGTGTTTTTCTCCCTTCCTGTGGTGGTTTGTCCTTTTCTGAGATGTGCTGCAGCAACTGTCATCACTCTGGTAAGAACACAGCTCCACAGCTTATTTAGAAAACTTCAGAAGCATAGAAAATTGCTAGTGAGAAGTCAAATGAGTTGTCTTCTGTTTGTGAATGGGCTGCTAAGCAGCAAAAGCTTTTTCAGAGTCTTTAAGATCCAGTGAAATGTGTGATCCTTACACTCAACACTGAGGAATATCACCAGACTGGAGGAGAACCTCAAAGCAGTAAACCTTCATCCTCCCTCTGATCCTCTAGTTGCTGCTATCTCCTGTGAAGGAGCTGTCTTTAGGCACTGAACACTCAACATATGCCCACCCATCAGCAGGGCTCATATTCTCACGTGCCCAAACTCGAACCCTGTCAGTCAACCGTTCACCTTGACATGTATTTGGAAGTACAAGCTGTGCCAAGTATGCTTTTGCCTCACCCAGGATCTGCCTTTCATCAGCCCAAATTTTATTGTAGGCTTGCAGGGAAATCATGAGCTATGCTCTTGCACTGAAAAGAGCCTTCCCTGTGTCTGCATGCTCCTACCCTTACTTATACCCAAGTCCTGGTGGCAAAGTGTGTAACTGCAAGTCTTTCTTGGCACCTCACATCATACTTTTCTGTGGCCCACTGCTGCAGTGACAAGTGCTTCTGCAAAGCAGTGGCAAGGATAGAACCTAAGACCTTCAGGTCCTCACAGGGGGACTTACAGTACAGGAATTTCTCTGAGTTTGGCTCTTCCCTGCCTTTATGTCTTCTTTAGAGCAATTTGTAACTTCTGCCTTTTTCTATCTCACATCTGCATGTTTTAAAAGAATCAGGAAATTCAATAGTTCACAGTATGGAAAGAACTAATTATCTGAGCCTTTCTTTTTTTTTTTTTTTTTTTTTTATGTTTTTCGAATGTTCAAAAGCCAATATTTTTTACCATCTGGCAGAGTTTAAATAGCTTTTTCATCAGCCAGGACAACTCGTAAGGAACAGAAATATTTTGTAATTACTTGAAGGGCCCTTTGAACGTATTGCTGTAAGTATACATTGGAGAGGATTGTAGGGGATTGTTAGGAACAAAGTAGCTTAAAACAGATGATCAAACAGAAGGGCTTTTTCCAATTTTGACATAGTCCTAACTGAATTCCCCACACATGCATAACTTCATCAGAATGAAACCCCACTGGAGTACTAAAACACAGAATGATATATAAACTCAGAAGAGGACGGGAAGTTTGGGATCTGATGATGATGACTTCAGTGATTTTCCTTTGCATATATTGTAAGCATAAGTCCTCTAAAGAGATTGCCCATCCTCTTGGACAGTTTCTTCAGAGAGTACAGTAGAGGTACTACTTGATTTTGGGCACTGTCAGCATAACCGACATGAAAGGAGAAAGCTTCTTGTAGGCAAGTTGCTAATCCCAGTTGATGGACCTCTTCATTTTAACCCACAAACAATTTGCTTAAGAGGTTTATGAAGAGAGGTATCATGACACCATGTTGCAGGAATCAAGTGGCTGAGGCAACCTTGACTAGATTTTCACTGCTTGAATCAAGTTCCTCTCACGTTTCCACACTCACGTAGATGGTGAGGGTAAAGGGAGGCTGCAAAGGGGAATTAAGTGGTGTGTGTACAGTGACCTTAAATTGAAGCCGGAAAAATGCACAGGGAGTGCATCAGATTTCTTTCTTATGATTATCCATCAGGAAATTCTGCCCTGCTTTACATCAGAACTTCCTTCAAAACTAATTAAAATGCTGTGCAGACACTTAGGCTTTCTGGTAGTTCTTCACTTCTTGAATAACCCAAAGTTCCTGGTAAAGAAGAATCCACAGGAATAGACTCCTGATCATGCAGCATGTTCACTAACTGAGAAAGCTGCCATAAAATGACATTGGAGAGGATGAAATCTGAACTGCTGCAGCTGAAACTGCTGCATTCTTTGTTTTCTTTCCAGAGAAGCTGTAAAGCTTTGTGAGTAGACCAAGCTATGCCTCTTTGTTCCAATAGCTACTCGTTACATGTCCATAGGGAAATGGCAAAGCAGGGAGAGAACTAAGTCTCGAGAAAGTTAAATATGCTTGGCAGTCTGCAGTAGGGAGAACAGAAAATTCAGAGCTAAGTGGCAACGAGAGAGTAAGAAAGAAAGCCCCTTGCACCTTACAAGTGATGTGGGCAGAAAGTCCAGAAGACTCAGAAGAGATGCATGGATTCAGGGAGAGGCTCAATACCACAGCAGCACACAATAAGGCTGCAATTGCACTGCACAGTGAGTTTTTTCAGAGGTAGATAGTAGATCAAAGGCATGCCCAGTGGTTAAGTACAGCTTAGCTGCCTGTGCTGGACTTCCTACAGTCCAGGGATTTTTCAGGATGCATGGTCAAATGGCAGAGTCATAGTCATAGGTCCAGACATGCCCCTAACCATCAGCAGTCAGCCTGCATGTAACCCTTAAAGACTAAGTTGGGTGGGACCCAAGGCATCATCATATTGAATGGGAATTTGACTGAAAAGTATTTCCTAAACAGATGTAGATGGAAGATTTCTGAATGGATGTTCTATTTGTTGAGAAAAGACAGGTAAAGGAAAAGAAAACAAAAAGATCTGAAAACAAAGTGCGGTTTCAGCAGTCCTTCTGAGGATGAGGAACCTGTCCTACAAGTCCTGGCAATTGGATATGTGACTGTTGTCTCACAGCATGCTCTTGAGGAAGCTGATTCAGGTAGGAGAGCCAATCTTACACCTCCTTTCCCTTCCCTCTGCAGAGCTGTGACCCCAGCCAGCAGCATGCATGGCTACATTTACCCTCAGTCCATATGACCAGATGGTATCATCCCCCCGCCCATGGCCCTGCCACAGGTACAAGGTCTCTATGGATACTAGCTGGCAAGCCACAGCCAGCTGAGGAAATCAGGAGCCTGAACACAGCTCCCTAGCACAGGGCCTACAACCAAACCTCAAGGCCTGCCAGGCAGGTCTGTGTAAACACACATTAACTCAGACATCACCACTCAGCTGTAAAACTCTGTCTCTGGTTTTGCATGCTGAAACAGAGCAGTACAAGCCAAAAACCGGTAACTAACACTGGTAGATGAGAGAGCTGTCACCAAAAGATTTCAGAGCCCTTTTTGAAGGAAGCAAATAACCCACTATGCAACGAGAGGGGATGATGCTTTGGCACAGCACAGAGATGTGACCTGCCTGGCATTACCCAGGAGGCTCAGAACAACCATCTCCTTAACTGTGCAAATGGTTTATGCCTGTGAGCAGAAAAGTCTAAAGGGCTTTTGGGAGCAGAGCTGGTCATCCCCTCTTTTGTGCTAAAAAGCATCCTCCACCCCAAGCCCTCTCTGGGGTGAAAGGGCATTGTGGTACCTACAGCATCACCTTTCAGATGGGCTACAGTGACAGGGAGATCAGGAACTAACACAAAAAAATCCTTGGCTCCTTTTTTTTTTTTTTTTTTTTTGGAGCTGGAATTAAATCCCAATTGCAGTGTTTCATTCTGGTGAGCAAAATTTCTACATATTTTCTATTAATTCTTTGGATAATTTTTCCAGTTTACTGTCCTTAACTGTCACATAACATGAGTATGCATAAATAGGTGCTAAATATTTTAGTCGTTGTTGTTGTTACTATTATTACTTCTTCACAGATGACGAGTCTGAAGAAAAGAGCAATACAAACACTAAAGAGACTAATCTCAGAACTGATTTTTAGGCACAAATATAATTTCTGTTTTCTGCCCTAAATGGTGACACATACCTACACAGGCTTGTGAGCCAATCATCATGTAGCCAGCATGTTCTGTGCACTGTGAGGATGCATCTTGTAGTTCTACATGGAAGGGACTGGAGCTTGCTAATGGAGTGATTTTTGGTTTGTTTAGTTTTAATGGGAACTACAGCAAGAAGAAGAGGAAAAAAATCACTTAGGCTGTAAAGAAAGCATTCAGATGTTGAGAATAGAAACTTTCATTGCTTTCAGTTCAAGCAGGTTCTGTCTCAATAGATTTCAAGCAGTCTTCCTCCGAAAGATCAGAAGTATCCCAAGATAAGCTATGCTGCTTCTCACCCAGCTCCAAATTGCCAAAAATTTGTGTATCTACCAGAATGGATGGGGATATCTATTGTAAAGCAGCCACACATATTCCTCATGATGCTGACTGAAGCATATTGAATGGCTGGGACTTTTGCTTAGTGTCTTACCACCAGCTATATTTATAAGAATTTCAGCTCCCATTTTCTGTATCTCTGTGCTAGAGACCATCCAGGACATTCTGCTCCTGGGCCTGCTGTCCAGCTCCTCCGGGTTTGCATTTGTAATGCATTAGAGATGGTTGATAAACACAGGCATATGTGAAGAGCAGCAGCAACAAAAAGTTCTGCTTGCCTATGAAGGGCTTATTTAAGCTGACGTAAATCCCGAGTAAATTCTGCTCCTGGGAGCAGACGTGTCAGAACCAGCCATTCAGGCTTTTGCTTTGCTATCTAGACAGGTTACAGGGCAATGAATGAGCACTCTGAATCCACCAAGAAAGCTTTTGTAGGAAAACTTAACCCTAAATTCCACTCCTATAAAGATGCCCACTGAAGGCATATTGAAAACAAAATTTAAAATACACTACTAGTTTTTTATAAGAGCTCTTACTTGTGTTAGGAAGGCTGGACAAGTGAGGGATACACTGATATGTAGCAATAGAATCAAGGAAGAATGGCTTTGAGCTTATGGCTTGGAGACAAGACAGGCATTTTACCTTTCAAAGTACATAGTAAGCAATGACTTTATTTCACTGCTGCAGGTAAAGAATTTTGTTTATCTTTTCCTAATAATCCCAGAGCTTTCTCCTGGGTTTCCTTCTTAATTGTTAAAGTTCCTGTTTTCTGGTTTAGTAATTTCATTATTTGATTCCAAATTAGTAGTGTGGCTAACATTGATTTGCTCACTGTATTTCTTGGAACTTCATTCTCTGATTGTACCAATTCAATTCCCTCCTGTTTGTTTTAATTTGCTAACATTTAAATAAAGGACTTTCTATATGAGTCCTCTACATAATTAATAAGGAGGTAACTAATAGAGAACTGGTGTTCCTAATAGCCTATGCAGGTTCCTTGTGAATCAGTTTCTGGTTCTCACATTCACTAGGTATTTTCTTAAAAAAAAAAATCACACATTACTTCTCCAACCGATTCCACTTGGGATCTGTTATGGGCTTGTTTGGGGATGAATGAACACTTGTGGCAAAAGAGGTTATTGGCATAGGACCCTTGCCCCATATGATGAAGAAAGACAAGAGATATGTGATTAATTAGGATGGTGATTCCAGAGGGAGAAATTAAAGTTTCACTTTTACAGCTGTCATACCCTATAATGACAAATGATATTCTCTCCTTGAGTTTGCCATAAAGCAAGTATGGAAAGCACAGAGAGTTTTTATGGAAGGTCACTTCCATTTTGTACTTTTCCCATCTTTTTCTGACACTAGGTCAAGATCTGGAAACCAGATTTACACAAATGCTGAATACTCACACCTTAACTGAAACACACATTAACCATCTCATCTCGGAGGTGAAGAGGAAGGCAACGTCCCCCCAGAATAATCACATCTTTGGGAATCAAAAAATCAGATACCCCAAATCAGCAGAGAGATGGAATGAAATTTGTGTTCCTCTGTGCTTCGGTTGTCTCTGAATAGAAATAACAGTTCTGTTATAATTCTCAGTGGTTTGAGAACATGAAAATTAATAAGCACTGAAGATTTCTATAAGAAAATATTTTTTAATAGGTTTTGGATGGTGCAGATTAAATAAAGAAAAAGAACACCCACTCTCTGAATACTGCAAATTTTTGTTTCCAGAGCACTGATATACCATTTTTATACCTTTGCAGATCATAAAGGGTTATTTATGTTTATTATAAAAATGATGCACATTTGCATGCTAACCAGGTCTGTCCTTTCAATTTCTGCTCAGTGCCTGTTCAGTGAACTAAATTACAAGCACTCCTAATTTCCCACACAGTTTAGACCAAACATGTGATAAACCTGCCACATCTGTACCTCCTGATCCCATCCCTTTCAACAGCAAATGGCTTCCAAAAATATTAAGGGCAGAGATATCTGGCTATGGGCTCTGACCTGGCAGGGTGTGCTGACCCCAGTTCCCTTTCTGTGAGCATTACTAAAGATCTGAAACAGTAAAAAATAAACCCCATTTGTGCCCACCTCAGCCAGAGCAGAAGAAAAGTGATTACAGTTCTTGTGCATCAAGTGGTACGCATTTCCTTTGTATTCCTTGCCCAGCTCTTCCATAATCTTATCCACGTCCTCTTCTGTGAAGTCTGTGGTGCCCAAGGCAATGGATTCTCTAGTTAAAAACAAAACATACAGCAGGAAAAACAGAAAGATATAGTGAAGACTGTGATACATACCAAGGGAGAAGGAAATGATCAGACATTGGCAAGAAGGACAGGTTTAAAATGTTACGGACATGCATATCTGAGGCTATCAGAGACCCTCACTAGCGGAATGGCACAGTAGTATCCACAGCTTTTCCACAAAGCAAGTTATCACACAGGCAACAGCCCTGAGATCTTCTTGCTCACCACCAGGGAAGTCTCAGCTCTGGGAGTCTATTCCCACTCTGCCCATCATCCCACAAGAGAAATTTCCATTACAACAGAGGAGATGCTTTTTTCCACAATTGAGAGGGTCCCCTGGGCCAGGAAGGAGCAGACTGAAAACTTTATGCAGAAACCTATTGCTTCTCCCAATATTCACTCAGTAGCACTTGCTCTAAAATTACCTTCAACATAAACTGGCAGTCTGGGAAGGTCAAGCCTCCCTGCCATGGACATTTCCTTGACCCACAGTCCCACAGTCTGAGCATCTTGAGCAACACAAGAATGAAGCATCCTCTCAAACTCCTCTAGCAGCCAGTCTGTCCCTTGTAACAGAGCAGCAATAAACACATGAAATGACTTCAGGTACTCTGTGCAGTATCCACAGACAGGGGCTACTCATAAAAAGATAAGGTTTTTTTTTTTTCCTCATGCATTGGCTCTGTGTAACAGGAGAAACTGGGAGCACAGAAGATGAATGGGAAAATGGGAAAAGGGAACTGCACTCATTTGTAAGTGTGCTTTTAATCCCTGACAAACACAGTTCATCACTGTCCCCTGTTTGGTGTACACACTCTTTTATCCACCTCCAAAATCCCTGCAGGGCTGCCTTTGAATCAGGATCATGTGAAGGAGGGCAGTGAGGGCACTTATGAGGAGAGTGAAAGGAGGACAGGACTTCCCTGCTCCCCCTACACCGATGGCTACCAGGGGCAGAGGGGAAGATGTAGAAAAGGGCCCTTACTTGAATTTAAAGGTCTCGCCAAGTTCTACCGCACTGCCAGGTGTGATCTCGAAAATCCCACTGAAAGGGTAGGGATGCCCTCCATAGGCAAACTCTGACAAGGAAAGAAACAGACTGTGAGTAATTGAATGAACGCCATGTCAGGAAAAAGTCTATGGCAGCTGTCTGCATGGCTCAACATCAGCACCAGGGGCTGGGCTGTTGCTGAAATCTGTTTCAGCCAGACTCTGAAAGCTGTTTTCACTGCCTGGCTACCTATTGGACTGAGGATGCCCTCACAGCCTCCCTCCATGCTAACTCTACTGCTTTCCCACAGCACCAGGAAAAGTCTCCGAGTCTGTCTCTGTCCCCATCCAGGTGGCTTCCTCTCAGTGGAAAGTTCTGCATTGAAGGCATCTGGATAAACTATGAGAGGCTGCCAGCTACTGAGCTGGAAGAAGTCATTTCTAGAGTAGGGAGAAATCAAATCTTCCAAAGGGATTTACAGGCAGTGAGTGGGAAGTGTTTGCAGAAAGCCAGGCTGGTTGTACTCTGCTGCCTCAGCACACAGGTCAGGCCAGGGAGTCCCTCCATGTCATACAGGCCACCTTGCATGGCCTGTGAAACACAGCCTGTGATCCTCACAGTGTCACACAGGCCATCTCATGGGGCCTGTGAAAGCCTCTGTGCTCAAGATGGAAGTGGCACCACAGGGGTTCTGGCTGCTGCGTGGCACTGGCTAAAAATACCATGAGTAGCCAAGTCATTCCCATTTAATGCTGAAAAAGGAAACAAAGTCTGTGATGCTAGTTCATCCCTCCCCACACTACAGATGTTTTCCAGATCCCTTGACTTTTGAAATGGGTGGCTCTAATCAGCTTCTACCCTGTCCAATTTCAAAAGTCTTACATGACATTTTCCTTTCTTTGTTACTCTACTGTTTCAAATCAACAGTTTCCAATACCTAAAAACCCAGATTCCGAGATTTCTAGACCATATGGACTCATCAAAAACTACTGGAAAACAGATATATCCTGACAGAGAATTAGCACAAACACATCTGCAGGCCTTAAGACAACCCCTGATCCACCTCTCTTCCCCCTCTCTCATTTCTCCCACTCTCTATCCTCCTCCTCCTTCACTACATAATGGCTTTCCAGCATTGCTCCTCCTATCTGCCACCCTGCTACACACCCACACAACTTTTACAGGCTGCAGTTACATTCTGAAAAAGAAGGACTACATTGTTCATAACAGAACTGCACGAGTTCCTCCTAGACTCCACAATGGACTGTGAACAGAGAGTTGGCTGAGTTTTTTGGTTTGCATTACTCAAAACATTCCTTGCCAAAAGCTGTAAGTTTGGGGTGCTTTTCCATATCAGACTAGCCATACAGTTGTCCCCATGTTCTGCAGGTAGTAAAAGGGAAATACTTCATACCTCTGCCGTAGATCTCGATGCCAGAGTGGAAGACACCAATCCCCAAGGTGGAAGTGTATTCATTTATCCAGTACTACAGCAAGAGAAAAGCCACATTGGGAAGCATTAGTGGAAAAGAAACACATGATCTTGGTCTAGGGTTCATCCCCCATCTCCCCAGCTCCTCTTAAGGAGAAGAGTGATTTTGAAATTATTTTGAGACAAATAAATAGAGACTCTTACAGACCAACAGAAGTGGGCACTGTGTTTACTCAGCTGGATGGGATTAGTTCTCCGAAAAACGCTCGTCTAACCTTTCCACCTAAGGCACTGACCTGTATTAAGATACAAGTGGACCTGAACCTGCATAAACCCAGCTGCTACAGGATGTGTGATTATTTATCTGTCTTCTCACCTAAATACCTGACACTGAGTCGGTTTTATCAATTCACTTGCCTTATTTGATCTTCAAAATCTGGAGTAAGAGAATCCTCAGTTATTTTCCACACACCTTTTTACATCACCTCCGAACACCTACTTATTATTAGTTTGGTTTTAGGCAAAGAGATCATAGAGATGGCAGTTTGTTGCCCCAATAGGTCAGAGGAGCACCCCTTTGTAATTACCTATATAACATTCCTAAGTGCTTTATAGGAAAAAAAAAGGAACTCAGAGCTAGTCAACATTTTGCTCAGAAGCACCATATATAATCAAGCACTGATTACAGAAGAGACAAGGGTCCAAGGTGACCAAAATTTCATCCAAATCAAAGACAAATTTTCAAGAGGAGCTGTTAATTGATTCCATTGCTCTGGAACCCAGCACTTCCCTGTTACATTTAGAGCAGAGAAACACTGTAGTCCAGTGCATGCATGTGATGCTCCTCCGCCAAGCACTGCACAGGGCCCATTTCCACCACACCGTGAAGGACGGTGCAGACACCCAAACGAGTCCCAGCTAAGCTAATTCTGGAGCAGGAAGCTGTACAGCCATGCCAGGGCAACGCTGCATTGGAGATAATTAGCCTTGCTCAGCATCAGTATTTATTAGGTCAGCTGCAGAGCTGCCCTGCTACAGAAATGATGTTTTCAGGCACTGAGGAAACTGCCCATGCCTGGTATAGTTACAGTTCACTTACAGCTGCTGTGCAATGCAGATACATCTTCTACTAACTCAGAGTAACTAAATTCTGGTTTTAATCTACCACTGCAAGGAAAATGAGTGTTGTTCACTTGTTCTTGTACAAGGACGTGACAGGTTCATTAAACTAAAATTCTCCTTTGAGTCTGGTTGCAGCTTCTTGTGGAACCACAATAAGCTGCACCTTCCCTGTGTCTCATGTCACTGAGCTGCCATGGTGTGAGTAAGAACCCCTCTGCTGTCAGGCAACCAGAGGTCTGGCATACTCCAACTACTGTGCTTGCACTACTTGCTTATGTATTTATGATAACTGCAGTAGCTCTGTAAAACACCTGAAAATGTTTTCTGCAAAACCACTGCTACTGTGAAAAAACACAGTAGCTTTGATATGAAAGCCACAGTCCCAAGCCTGACTTAATATAAGGCTAATCTTGATATTTTAAACCATGTCCCCAAAAATGCCTGCCTCTGGAAGTACAGCAGTTCCATTTCCCTCCAGAAAAGGCTGTAATGCTTCTTGTTCTTTGTGAGGATTTTTATCACAAATGATGTATTGTTGCAAGAGGGCAGCAAACCACCTGACCCCAGCTGGACCTCTGCCCACTGCTCTCTGCAGACCTTGCGTAACCTCCATTTACTTCTTAACTTGAATTATGCAAACTCTTGTTTTTAGGGTCAGGTAGCCCTCAGCCTCTGCTAGTTGGGACAGCACATAGGCAGTGAACCCTGGGTTGAACACCATGCCTGGTATTTAGGTGCCCTTGCCTTCTGCTGCCCTTCCCCCCAGTTCTCTGTTGCCTAGTTCTCTCAGCAGGAATATCCCTACTGACTGGAGAAGAAGATGGAGGTGGAGGCCGCACATGACACCATGGGACAAAAGCCTGTCTCACCTGGACACAAAACCCTCTGTTCAGGTCTTTAATCTCCCACACCTCATAGAATCTTTAAGGTTGGAAAACATTTGTAAGATCATCAAATCAAGCCATCAACCTAGCACCATCACCATGTTCACTACTAAACCATGTCCTCAGGTGCCATATCCACTGATTTTTTAAACACTTCCAAGGATGGTGACTCCACCACTTCCTTGTACAGTCTGTTAGAAAGCCTGACAACCCTTTCTGTGAGGATATTTTTCCTAATATCTATTCTGAACCTCCCTTGACACAACTTGAGGTCATTTACATCCTGTCACTTGTTGCCTGGGAGACCAACCCCCACCTCACTACAGCCTCCTGTCAGGTGGTTGTAAAGAGCAATCAGGTCTCCCCTGAGCCTCCTTTTCTCCAGGCTAAACACCTCCAGCTCCCTCAGCTGCTCCTCAGCCTTGTGCTCCAGACCCTTCACCAGCTCCACTGCCCTCCTCTGGACCTGCTCCAGCACCTCAATGCCTTTCTTGTAATGAGGGGCCCAAAACTGAACACAAGATTTGAAGGACTTCACCAGTGCTGAGTACAGGGGGACAATCTACCCTGGTCCTGCTGGCCACACTATTGCTGATACAGGCCAGAATGCCATTGGCCTTCTTGACCACCTGGGCACATGCTGGCTCATGTTCAGCTGCTGTTGACCAGCTCTCTCACTAGCTCTCTCAGGTACCTTTCTGCCAGGCAGCTTTCCAGTCACTCATCTCCCAGCCTGTAGCACTGCATGGGGCTGTTGTGACCCAAATGCAGGACCTGGCATTTTACCCTAATGCACCTCATATGATTTGCCACAGCCCACTGATCCAGCCTGTGCAGATCCCTCTGCAGAGCCTTCCTACCCTCCAGCAGATCACCATTCCTGCCCAGCCAGGTGTTGTCTGCAAACTGACTGAAGGTGCACTCATGGGTTAACTCCTCAGACAGTCTCAGGTAGTCTCAGCAAGCTTCAGAGAAACACTGGTTTCTCAAGTCCTACTGAAACAACTCCCAGATGATATGGTAAGTAGGTTGTCTTCTTCCCCCAGGCTAAGCTATTGTCTCACGGCAACAATACAAGCAAAACATGTCCAGGTCATGCCAGCTGCTTTGCTCAGAGAAGTAATAGAAAGAGAAAGGAGACTTTTAAAATTAGAAATAATCTTGCCAGTTATCAAAATCAGGGCTGTTGCACAGCCTCATCTTTATCAGGCTTTGTATTTCAAACAAGGAGGTTACACTGAAAGCCACTTGCAGCTATAGCTTTTTCTTCTTCCATGTCAACGTTTATGTTGGATCTAAACAAAAAATAAGCAAACAAGCAGGAAAAAAACCCTCTCCTTGATTAATTACTTGTTAGAGTTATGTTCTGAGACCTGATCACCTCATACATGCAGAGCATTCTCAGATCACAAGCCTTCCCTGTCCCCCAAGCACTCTTGTTTGCAGCACAGAATTTCAGCCCCTGCAACCCATCCTGCCCCACTCCAGGAGTAGAGAGCCAGGCTTCAGGACAGCTCTGAAAGCACAAGTGATGAGGAGGCTCCACCACAGATAAAGAAGAGAGGAGCAAAAGTGTTTCTCTGGCTGATGCCAGGTGTTGCAAGATTATGATCCTCACGTGGACATTTCTGTATTTAAATGGTGTATTTTTCAGTATTAATTCCTTTAAATGCGCTATTATGGACCGAAGTGCAACAGCCTCAGCCACACCTGAATTTGAACTGAAGCTATCCTGATTTAGTACTTTCTTTCAAATAATTCCAATCACACAAGGGTGTTATTGAAGCGGGGTCTGATTTGCATCTTGTTTCTACTGATACAATACTGATATTACCTACTAGCAAGACCAAAGCGCAAGGCAGCTCTGAATCATGGCTGTACTGTCCTTATCTCACCCCTGTCTCCAGGGTGCTGTAGAATCTGCCTCTAGTGTGTGACTGAACTCACACTGAACACCTCACAGCACTTTGGCACGGCCCACGGCTCGTTTCGGGAAGAAGCCATGCTAAAGTGAACATGTCAGTCACTTGCTGAACTGGAAAAGAGGATCCAAGCCAGATTTGAAACCAGGTTTGTACACACATGCACGAGCTGGCCTTGTTTTCCAAGGGGTTTGCAATTCTGAGCATAGGAACAGCAGAAACAGTCAGCAAATACTCATCTCTGGAGTAAATTGGTTATTGCTTAGATTAAAAACAAAAATCTGCAGCCTGTTCAGTCAGATGAAAAGAGCCAGGGAACTGAATACAGCAGTATCTTAAAGGGAGTTGTGATTCATGCTTTCATTGCATACTGCCTGGAAAATTGTGCCCTAAACCATACACAGAGGGACTTGGCGCATTCTGTCTCATTTCCGTCTTCAATAGAGACAGAGAACAGCTCAGACAATAATAGAGGCAGGGAGAAAGGCTAACCAGGCTATAATCACTTCATAAGAGCAGCAGATAACCCAGAACTCAAAATTCAAACCCAGAGAAGAACCTATGCATTTAGTTTGTAGTGTATAAGTTAATAGCTTTTAATGAAGGTCCCTGATGAAGTAGAATTTGAAAGTTTTCAGGTTTTATTCAGGTTTATTCTCATTTTCTGTTGGTTTGGTTCAGAGATCAGAATAACTGGTGAGACAGTTTAGATTCTGGGAGATACTAAGTAATTTCTTGTGTTATTCACTTCATTTATCCATCACACAGAGGTAGAATTAAAAGTCTTACCAGAACAATGAACCATGCCCCACCTTTCTAGAAAGGAAAGAAACTAAAAAGCTTCATTATATTGATATGCATCTTTTAGGTCTAGAATGGAGAATGATGTGATACTGGCAGATTATATCATCCTGGGAGTTTTCAGAGCAGGAGTTCCTAGGAACTCATAGCAGAAACATGAGTTTCCAGATAGAAGAGGCCCATCCATGTAACCACAAACTTCTGCCATCAACTAATACTGTACTATAACATTGAAGTTTCTGTCACTAACTCTCTCTTCCCTACTTCAGACCTACTTCATTATTTTCCATAGTGTGTCACCAAAATCTTTCCTGCATCAGTGTGCTGAGTGTTTAATTAAACATTTCCTCAGATGCTGGAGACAAGACCTCTTCTGTGAGTATCTCAGATATTCTGAGCACTTGATACTTTCTCTGAGCAGCCAAAACACTAAGCAAAATTCCATTTATCACTCCAATACAGACTGGATATTCCACTCCACCAGATCCATTTACTACTGAACAAATGCTAAGCCTTCCTTCCTTATGATCTGTATGAAAATATAGAAAATAAATGCACCAAGAGTTAATCAGTTAAATCTGATTTCAATAAATAGCTGCAAACTCAGAGTACCCAGTGTCATAGATCCTTGCTGAGAGCTCTACTCTTCACCCGGTATCACACAGAAGCAATGTCTGAGCCAAGATACCAGGCTAGGGAGAGAGAGCTTGGTTCTGACCTCATCCCCTTCTCTGATGTCCAGGTATGACCACACACGACTGTGACCAAGACACCTTTACCAAGGACAGGTGCAGGTGATGCACCAGTAACTAACTTGTCCGCATCTCTTCTCAAAGGACCTTCTGCTTGTAATTCAGGAGGATTACTTCCTTTCCCCTGTGAGTTCACTGGCAGAGCTTACTTGTAAGAGAAAGGAAAAAAAAACAGTAAAGGATGATATTTAGACATTGCTAGGAAGCAAGGAACATATTAAGAGACTCGTGTCAACACGGGTCCAATAAGAGACTGTCTGCTCTACCACCTGAGCTTGATTTTAATCCTTTCCTTTTTGAGGGCCAAGTCACACACTGTACTTGGCCCTTTACAGGGATGTCTCCTCTTTATAGGATGGGGGATCTGGCTTGCTGAAGAGACCCTTGGCTCAACAAATCCAAGTGGAGAACACCCAGGGCAGTTCTTGGCCCCTGCAGTCAAGTTACCTAAGCAGCCTCATGAGGACAGGCAAAGGACTGTGCGCACTAACAAATGCGCTGATCAGTCATATCTCAAACACCAAGAGAATCCTCTGCAATGTTAAATCTCAACACAAAAGGCAGTCCTTTAAAGGCAAAATCAGATTGATGCAGGAGACCGGCTGCGGAACATCAAAGTAATACCTCAGCATTATGTCCTGAGATGCATTGATCCAGAAATTTGAGAGCACAAAAGATAAAACTGGAGGGGAAAGCCAGAGAACAGCATTTCAGGAAACCAGCGAGTAAAATCCCATCTGTTTACAGCATACAGCCAGCAGCTTCAGAAAGGTTTGTTTCCCCCAGTACATCTTTCTAAACCAGGATCCAGAATCTTGGGCCCACTAAAGTAGAAGGACAAGGCCCAAAATAGATCACAGATTATTCCCCAAGTAATGCTTGCAGGGGCAAAGGAAGCTTTACTTCATCTACAGACATGCAGGACAGGGAGCTTCCTGCAGATCCAGGGTGCTTCAGTGATACTGCAGTAGTGCTCACTTATGTTCCACGGCCCCAGGCATGCACACAGTCCTGCAATATGTCCCAGTCCTTCTGCTGTTCACCCCTTCTACCCTGGAGCTCTAGTGATAAAAACTCACTATCATGTGGGATGATGTCAAATTATACAGCATGGCTACTATTAGCAAGTTTTCTTTAGCAACTGGGTGAGACCCAAGCTCATTTCAGTGTGACCCATGTCTCTTACACTACATTCTGCAGGGGTCCAAGGTTTGTATATTCATCAATTCTTAAATGCTATTTTCCTAATATACTGTGTATACAGATTAAGTGGGAAAGGGTTTAAATACATGTGGGCAGAACAGCAACTAAATAAAGCTTAACAGAGTATTGAGGAGTGATGATGCAGACCTGTCTTTGGTACTTCACACCTGGGAAAAGCTACCTGGGTGGGCCCTCACTCCAGCACACACAGAACATGGTTCTTCCCAGCTGGAGGATCATCCTGTGTCAGGTCCTCTTCACTGTTGGCAAAAGCTATTGATCTGCACGTCATGGACAGGGGTGTGAAAGCCCATCAGGTCACTCCGAATCCAACCAGCCAAAAGCACCTGCTAATTTAGTCAGGTATGTTAACTTCCAACTAAAATTCCAGATGGTGCTAAAGAAACAAAATACTGCAGTAAGCAGGTCTGTGTTTACAAACAGGTGCAGCCTCCAGCTGCAATAGGCAATAACTCCTAAGTCTCAAGAAAAACAATTCCTGGTGTGTAGGCATTGGCCTGCTTGCAAATAACCCGACTGGCAGAACTGAATAAAGCTCAGGAACTACAGGTTTTCTTCCAGGAGAGCATCCAAGTACTGAGAAATCTGCAGCTTCAGCGCAGCCAGAGAGCTTGATGTCTCTCTGATGAGGCAGGGATACAGGGTGACACAAGGACCCAACTCAAGGACCCCACTTCATACTCAGACTGGGACAGGAGAACTGGCTGAAGAACAGACATCTTGAGGAGCAGAGTTACAGAAAGGAGAAAAAGACAAGGCATCCTTTGGCATGCAACTGCCTCTGCTCTACTGCATTTTGAATGAAAGGAGGTCCTGCTAAGGATACTTTTTCAAATCTTCACGTTAATAGACTCTAATAGAACAGGAATTGCCTGGGAAACGACAGCCTGATACTTGAAATTGATGCTGCGAAACATTCCGTCATTCAAACCCACAGATACTAAGAGACTTGAGGCAAGATGCTCAATTGCAGCCTTGAGAGGAATGAGAGGCCAAGCCTCTGGGACTGCAGCAGCCAACTCTGTCTCAGCCAAGTTCTGCTCTGCAAAGGATCTTTTTTTCTCACGTTGGGCTAAATACATTCCTTGGCTGTCTCCTCAGGAGGAATTTCTTCAGAGTTTACTGTGGCTTTTCAGACATTATTATAATATGCATCTGAATTGCCTGATGCATGAGCCAACAATAAAACCTTTACAATCATGAAGCATAAAGAGCTTATTTCAGAGGCTTCTAAAACGCTGTGCGTGGATTAAAAACTGGTGCTGCTGCTGAGAGAGATTGGAAATCTACTTATGCTTCAGTGTTGTGACGCAATGCGATTTTACTGGAAGAATACAAGGACAGAAGAAAATATTAATCATGCTGCAGAAAGGAAACAGTAAGCATTTCAGAAGTTAACTTTTGGGTGTATCCAGAACATATTTAATTAAAACAAGATGTAGCTGTGACTGTGGGGTACCTCCAGTGTTTCTACTTACAGCCTCATCCTATAAATGGTAGGCACAGTTCTAGCTCAGTCTACTGGTATTACTTGAAGTCTTTTACAATTTTCTGCTTCCTCCATTACTGTTTACACTTTCTACCCTGCTACACTGCTTGCAGGCGTTGTCCTGAGCAGAGCTTCCTTCCTGCAGCTGCATCTGTGAGGTGCTTACAAGTTTACTGCTTCGTATCTTTGGCCTCAAGGCATGCACATCTGAAGCTGCTGTTCAGAAGGCAGCTGACCCGGTGTGCTCTGCATTAAATACCATTCTCTTGTTGAGGAGAGCAAACGCTCATCCAACTTCAGTGCTTGAGTGGGAACCTGCCTTACCTATGGAGACATAGGGCAGCTTGCTGGCTAAAATAAACAACTATTTTCTGTCCCTGCAGAATGACCATCCCCGTCTCCTCTGTTTGTAGGTTCACACAAAGCCAGCCCACCAGCCCAAGGGTTTGTCACACCAGTCATGACACTAATGGCCCATCTTGGCTGTCTGTGTACAGAACATGGTATTTATAGCAGACTGTTTACAGCATACAAGAAGCAATATGCCATTTTTCCAACCTCCACCTGTTTCCCTAAACTTCATTACTGACTGTGCCTGAAGGAGTCAGCTGAGAGGGCCAGGGTGGGACCGGGGACATCAAACAGAAGTCACTGAGGGGTAGTTGCTGGAGCATGTGCCAGTGCCAAGAGCCTGTCCCACACAGCGATTTTACAAGCAGCCCTGAATAAGGATTATCCATGCTACTGCACACCACTTCTCATGCTGTATCCCCTTTTATGACAATCTTCATCTCGAGTATATAAAGCCAGAAAAAAAGTGCATCCATTTGCAGGATTACACTGAAATGTATTCGCTCATGGAATGTGCCTGAGAAACTCACATGTGTTAGAAACTTAAGGAAGTGATAATACCTTTGCCTTAGATGCATTCACAATGACAAATTGAGAGGTATTCAAAAAGAACAGCAGCAAAATGATCAGGGAAGTAGCAAGACTGACATATAAGAATTAATTCAGAAGAGCTAATAGCTTGGCAAAGCAATGACTGCAAATGACAAATTTGCAAACATTTGAAGGGCTGACATGAATGATGGGAGAATACTTCTTAAGAATTATACAAAAGATTCAAGTAGGAGCAACATACTCCGCTTGAAAAGAAGAAAGACTTTGACTCAGTGCTTAGAAGTTTCCTGGCAGCAAAAAAGAACAAGAAAGCATTTGTATGACTGAAAGCCAGATATAGAGAAAGCCTTAGTGGGCCTGTGCAAGACAGAGTATTGAATGGTCTGAAATGTTTTCCTCTGCTAACATCAAGGAGGCTGTTAACATTTTCAGCTGAGTGTATTTCAGACACACCTATCTGCATTGTGAGCCCTCAGCGCAGACTGTCGGTAAGTAGGCGTCCCATCAAAGAGGATTCAGGTGAGTTGAAAAAAAAAAAATGCAAGAGACAAATACCCAACAGCTTGGTTCATCAGGAGCTATCTGAAGCACAGTGCAGATGCTTTGGCTCTGGAACTAGATTGGCCTTGACATATGTGGTAGGGTCAGCAATATGGCCTTAGGGCTCTCTGTCCTTCATCTTGCAGAAAGGATGTAACTGGGCTGTTAAATGATTTTTCAGGTGTGAAATAATGCTGTGGCCCTGCTCAGAAAGGGAACATTAACCAAGAAACACTAACATCTTCTTTTCCTTGTTAGTAAGGATCCTTTGCTGTCTTCTGTGGACCTGTAGCAGTGTTTCTCTCCAAAGAAGAGACTAACTCCATCCTGATGTCCAGCCTTATAGAGAGAAAAGAGACATTCAGTGCATCCTTCGAAAACACACTCCAGTTGACACAACACTCCTGCCTAGGCCAAAGCATCAGAGTATTGGGCTGCAGGTAACATGCACCCCAAGTCCTCCACACAACAGCTGATTGACAAGCAGCTGTAGCATATCCCTGAAGTGCTGAAAAGCACAGTTCATGTCTCTGCTTTGGCAGATTCAGAGATTTGAACTTCAGTCTTTCATATCCAAGACGAACACCCTAATCACCAGCCATAGCTTCTCCATCAAAGTGATGCATGCACATGTAAACAGCCCAGCAGAAGAGAGTGAGAGATTCATGCCACCAAATAAACCACCAGCTAAGACTTTTCTAACAAAGGCTTTTCTAGATCCTTGCTCAGGTTCCTGAATTTCTCTTCCATGATAGCAAAATGCTAGTATGACACTGATTCTTCCTTATTGACTTGCCCCCCCTTTGGAAAATTCCTGCCTGGGCAAACACAAATATCTACTTTTTGGTTTGCCCAGGCACACCAACAGTCCATGCCTGACCACCTGAGGCAGATTTCTTGTGATCTCTTCTTGGGTTTCTAATGAGAACATCCAAAATACTAATCTCTTTCAAGCTACAATATAGTTCGAAACACCCTTCACCATGCTGTTTCCATTCATAAGTATTTCAGGAATGAAGTATTATTCATCAGGATCCAATCCATAGCCACAGCCTTCAGAGCCTTTGAGGAAGAAAATTAATACCTATGACAAAAAAGTCTGTCTACTCTTCCTGTTAACAAGGCTTCATGGCTTGGTGGACTGGAGTGCTCCCTCTTTTTCCTGAAAGGTGTTTTGTTTTCCATTATCCTCTGACAGTGACTCACACCTGTCAGGTGATCCAGAAAAACATACTCAATCTTCATTTCATATCATAAGCCTGCCTTTTCTGGCTTTTCAGATCAGTCTGCCTTTTCTCCTAACCGTATCTAGTCAGTGGTACAGGAAGGAAGGATAATCTCCAAAATTTCCAGGCTGTGACCAGCCTGAAGGGATGGGATGCAATAGACTAACAATAAAGCCCTTCTTGTGACACATACGACCTTGAAAATTTTGATCAGCTGCATGCAGACCACTTATAACTTTGTTTTGTCAGAGATGACTACCAAGTGGAAGGAATACCCATATTTGCATTGCAATCCAATTTATTAATGCTTTCACCATGGGCAACAGCCTCCTAGATACACCAGGCAGGGGCATCTATGCTCTTTATACCAAGAAAGTATAAGAAACCAGTTAAAACAATTTCTGACTTCTGCAAAGTGTCTACATAGATAACTACTTGGAGAAGACTGAGGTAACAACAAAGTAATTGCAACTACAGCCATCAGAAAGGGATAAGAAGTCCCTGTATGATATCACAGAAGGATTGTGAGCACCACAGGCAATGGAATAAAGAGTTCTTTTTGTTCCATCCCATTAATGCAGAGCACAGTAACATATTCTTTTCAACCTGTTGTGTAGAGACCTAAGGTAGACAGGAAACAACTTCAAAGAAATCTGTAGGCTGGAAGGGTTACATTTGTTAGACAAAGGCTGACATCTTCAGTAGAAAAAAAATTAAAAATGAGAGGCACACAAACATTAAAGGAAATAAAATTATTGCCCAAAAAAAAGGGAGAGAAAAAAATCTTGGGTCCAAACAGGAGGTGGAAGCATCTTTGAACATCCACAGACAAACTGATGAAGGATAGTTCCGTAGCTAGGATGTCAAACAAGGACTTGAGAGGTATTCCCTGTTCTGCTATGGACATAGCACAGATTTACTCGGGACCAGGTCAAAACTGAAATTTCATCAGCATGATACTACATTCACATTCAAAACTGCAATCATCCAAATTCTCCTTCAAATTCCCTTTTACCCTGAAGTGCAAACCATCATTATTAGCAACCTGAATGGGAGACCTTCCCATTCCACTATAGTGTGAGCTCCATACTCAGATAAAGAGAATCTCCAATAGAGATGAAGATCCCAGCTCTCCTTTCAAACACTGATTGTTTGCTGCTGGAAGTTCTCAAAGTAGGACTCACCCTGGTGTCCCTAATTAGCACCTCATAGCCAGGAGTTAAACCTACCCACAGGTGAATCCAGATCCTTACGGAAAAGTAAAAAAAGAATGTGATATTCCCTAGATCTTCTCTCTGTGCAAGGGCTGTGTAAGATCAAAATTACATATTCTACAGGCATGTAAATTCTCACTCCCTGTCTCATTCCCATTCACTTGCCAAAACCAGTTGTGCCTGTCCTGTGAGCCAAGAGCAGATCAGAAAAGAGCAGGGTAGGGCCTGTTTGCACCTAAGGAATCTGTACTCCATGCTGGCTTTGGTGGCACAAAATCAAAATACCTCATAGTGTCCATGAGAGAAATTGACTGTGTGCCATTAACATTAGTTTGCTATTGAAAAAAAAAAAAAAAATCAATATTTGTCTCTAAGCTTCTGAGAAGAGAATCTATTCTGCAGCATAGATGGGGGAAACCCTTTCACAATGTGAGCTGAGATTTTTTCCTGGAGAGGTTCCAGGGGCCTTGCCTGGCTGGCAGAGTGCCTAACTGGCTTAGAAAAATACTGGGAAATACAGATTCCTGCAGCTAGTGACCTGTCCTTTTACCCTACAGTGGTTGTCCTGTCTGGATAGAACTCTTCAAATACAGTGCCAATTTCATGCAGCGTCTCACCTCTCTGCACTTCATACAAGTAAATGGACACGTGTGCATTTTTGCCAGAATTGTTTACTCTCTGTCTGCTCTTCCAGCACAACTACTGAAGAATCGCATGGCAGTGATATCTCCAGATTAGAATTTAAGGGATAAAACAGAAAGCAAGAAACCTGAAAATAGCAATGATGAAATGCTGCTTTGCCATGGAAATTCAAATACGTCTTCCCTCAAAACCTGCTTCTGCTGGTCTGAAGAAGGAAAAAAAAATAAAACAGTAAAGCAAGGAACATTTCATCGAGAAGGGAACTGTCTCAAGAAGGGGTAACTGTATAATCTAGCTCAATGCCAAATTGGGTTGTTGGAATAATTATTGTCTGCAAGGCACAAAACTGATACAGAAACACCAATCAGGGAGTTCAGACACAAAATTGTTTATAACCCATGACCCAAGGGCTTCTATGCTGAGTGACTGTAGCACTGTTTAAAATGACCAAAGATACTAAACACAAATAACTTAGGAAATGAGTAAACATTTCTTATTGTTGACATTTACCTATTGCATGCTGACAAAGTGTTTTAAGGATACTTTTGCTCCCCCCATATGAAGATGCAACAGAATGATGAATACGTGCAGCATGCCACTGTGGCTGGGAGCAAATTTAAAAGCTGTGGGAGTGTCTTAACTCTGATGTAATGTGCTCTGCTTGGGTTTGGCTGGGGGCCACAGGAGGTTTGTTTGTTTGTTTTTTCCCAAGGATTCCCTCTGTCTTTATTTAATGAGCAACACTGGATGTGCAGCTCCAAAAGCATTTAATAGCCATCCCTTGCTGAAAGACAGAGATAGCTGTTAGGAGCGGTGTCTGACAACAAATCATCAGCATTTAGTACTACGAAGATACTGTTTTGTGTGCAAACCACTTCAGATTAAAATGCAGGTGTTTGTCCCTTCAAAGGGACAGCCTCTGTGCTTGCTTCTCCCAAGGGTCACACACACACACCATTGCACAGGGAGAGGCACAAACCTAACAGTGAAGCTGCCTTGGAAAACACTGCATCATCCTTTCTTTCTTCTCCTTACCCCCACCTCATAAACAGCACAGCATGTGTTGGACTAGCACTCAGGCTGCCCTAAATATTTCCTTTCTTCTGGACACAATAGTAATTTTACACTTGTGTTAAAGCAAATCTTCTGTGCTAGTCTGCTGTCTGTTGCATCTAGAAACAGACCTGAAATGACCCAAGAGATTCAGACAAGTGCTTCCTTCGTGGACTTGCATCTTTCAGTATCTCCACATCTGAAATGCACCCAATAAGATCAGGAATTGAAGGGGAAGAGAGAAGATAAGGAAATACTTCAATAAGACCAAAGAGGAGAATTTGCCTTATGTAACAAGCTTCCCTGGGAATATTCCTCCCTCCCTCTCCTCCTCACCACCCCCATTAGTATTTATTTCTATAAAAATCCATTTGATACTGCAACTACATCTTGGCTCCTATTTGCTTCAGTGAAAAGAGAAAGGGTTGTATATTTGTACCATGGCATGCAAATGGTGTTGTCTGCCAGATCCCTCAGGGACCTGCCAAAAAATTCTCCTGCATGCAGAGTGGATATCTAATCTGAGCTGTGGCCATCCTGCTGTAGGAGAAAGAGGTAAGCACTGTGATGCCTCACCTAGCTCACAACATCCTCTAATATCAAAGACATCTGCTCTCAGATTAAGCTGTCTCCCTAGACTGGCCCTTATAACAACCTTCTAGATGCCCAGATATCTACTGAAGAAAAACAAAGCCTTATTTGGCCTTGGGAGGTGGGCCATTGTCAGCTTTCTCAAAAGCTGATTGCAACTCATTCCTAGAAGTGAAGAAGCACACTCCAAGCACACCCCCATTTTGATTACTACGTAAAATAAGAGCACATGCTCTTAATTAGGACACTATGCATGACCCATATTCCATATTGACCCAGAAATTCTTCTCAAAGAACCAGAGATGTAAAAAAGTCATCACACTCTTCCTAGAGCTATCCATAGTGCAGAACAAGGGCAAAACCCCATTCCATTGGTCTCTGCTTCAACACAGACACGACTCGCACAAGTGATTAAGGGTGTTGTACAACAGATGTGGATTTCAGTTCCCTTCAGTGGCTTTTCTTTAAGTTCACTCATGCAAGCTAGGGAATACAAATGGTCATAAAGCCATAAATTAGGCTAATTATCCAGTAAACCAAGAGAAAAGGAAGATTTCTATTCCTATATAGCAGGGAAGTAATACTGAAGATCTAGCAATGAAAGTCATGCAAGTGATGAATGGATAGGTCTGAGACTATTCAGTTCCCACTCCATATATCTGCCTTCTCCCAAGTTAGATGGATGCATGTAAGAGGTAAACAGATTCATCAAACAAATAAGATCAGCATCCCAGCCTGATATATTTCATCTTACATGGAAGTTCCATTTGCTCTATAAAGTACAAGTTCAGTAGCATTTATATAATTCATTTAACTATGCTTCCCTTTAACACCACAATAATCTTGTTTAGCCTCTCTTACTGGAAGAGAACACAAAGGGGTAAAATCCCCAAAACAGTCAGTTTAAAACTGGGCATCATGACCAAAGGACTGCTTTCATGACTGGGAGTTCTCATCTCAGGAGAGGTTAGTGTCACCAGATGGAGTTCATAAACCAATCTCTGTTTGCATGCTTCCTATCAGGTCTAGATGAGAAGTAGCTCGTAATCTCTTTGGAGCCAGAACTCTTTCTCTGGTTCCTATTTACGAAGTGTCTTTGTGAAATATGGTGGAATCCCAGTTCATGGCTGAGGCTCATAGCTGGTATCACAAGTGAATCATTAACAGCAGGATAAGGCAAACACCAGCATACTGTAAGCAGGAGAGTATTACCTCCTACCACAGGAGAACATTGAGAAAACTTCACAAGCAAACAGGACATATTTGCTCATGCATCACATGTGCAAACATAAATACAGGCTGTATGTGTACAGCAAAGCCTTAGAGAGCAGCAGTGTTTTAACCCCCTGCTTTCCATCGGGTGGCCAGCTAGCAATAAGCAAACATGCCCAAGACTGTGTACAAAGCCAGACATGGACAGGCTGACAGTCTCCTTTCACATATGCTATTTTAGTAATCAAGCCTAGAAACAAGCCCAGTATTGCACCAAAGGTGCAGCACTGCAGATTGGTCCTTGGCAAAGCTCCTTATAGGAATAATTTTCTCCTAATCATCCTCTTCCAGAACATGGTGACTTACACAAGCATCCTGCTGAATCCCTAGGAATGCCTTTGCTTTCTGTGGCAATAATTAGCCTGCTCAGAAAACAGCCTTCTTCAGCAAGTAAACTACAGAAGATGCAAATTTTTAAACTCTCAGCTTACTTTATCCCCCAAAGTGCATTTGTATGTGAACAACGAGAGTAAACACATAGCTTGGTTTGCTACCCTACAGCAGAAATGTCCAGGTAACCAAGTGTGAAAACAGTGCTGGATAAAGAAAAAACTAGCCACCAATGCATCTTTTTTCCTCTCTGTTTGTAAAAAAGGACCACCCATGGTAACATGGGCTTCATTTCTATTTTGTATAATTGTGTAGTGATGGTTCCTACCTCACTTGAACATTAATACCATGGGGTTTGTGCACCCATGTTTGCAAATACCTTCTTTGCTTTCCCTTCCAACTCAGTCCTAGCAAGGCACATGCTCCTTCTCATCTGTTTGATCAGATGGCACTACACAACGGATGTGAGCAAGACCAGCCTGGTGCTGAATCGCTGTGCTGGTGCCAGTCCTAAATAAAAACAGTTGTGAGAGAAAGAATGCCAACTAGGTTCAGCAGAGAGGTGGGATGGAGAATAACATGATCCACATCACAAGTGAGCCTTTGGACAATTGTTGAAGTAAACAGGAATCAGTCTTGAGTTTTAAAGCCTTAAGAATAGCCAAGATTTTGGAAGCATTCAGATGCTCTGTTTCTTTGGCATGTAGAACTGCTTGGCATTGTGGCACTCAAGTCTCAGTTCAAGTGCAGTCACAATATAGATTTAGACATGAATGCACAAATTAGGGGTGGGAGAACCCCAGTGCCCAGCAGAGAGCACTCTTACTGATCATTCCTCACTTAAATTGTCTCAGGACCCTGTGCTTTCAGAAGAAGATGAAAACATTTCTCTTTGCTTTAGATAGACATAAAAAAATAGAAGAATAGCCTCTCCAGTAACATTTATTTCTTCAATCCTTCCTCCAACATGTCAGAATAGAAGTCTTTAGGGCCAACTGATAGCAAAGCCGTAGAAGGAGAACTCAAACGTGACACCTGCTGTTGCAGAAAAAATAAACTCAGTCTTTCCATCAGAGTTTTCTTGTTTCCACCAAAATAAAACTGGTAAGATTCCCATGCTGGAAATGCCCACTTTTATTTTTGTAGAAGGAGTAGGAAGAGGGAGGAAATCAGAAGATGACTTAGCTTTTCACCACTAGGTAGTACACCTGCAAACTCCCAGCAAGGGCTGTTAATATAGGAGGTTACATTTGCTCAGGAAAACTGAATGGAAGAAAGAGCCAGAGAGGACTAGTAAAGAAGCAGAGGTCAAGCTCAGAGAAGCCCCAGAGCTAAATTTGTGTGAACATGTTAGAAGGAAGTGTTGTATATGCTTGTGCTGCTCCATCTCCCCATTTGTGGCCACAAGCAGGCACTGAGGGGAGAATAATGAAACTAGATTAGATGGATCCTTGGTCTGAACCAGTCTGGCCATTCTTATGTTTGTATGTTCTTTTCTGTGAATAAGAATGAACACACGGAAAGGAAATCTTGGAAATATAAGGAAGGAACATGTTTCAAAGATGAGCTTTCACTTGTCTGAAAGACTGGGCAAGCCTTACAAACCCCTGGAAGAGAATCTGCCTCACGCTTTGATAGTCAGGATACAATTTAAGCAAAGGTTTTGAGATTACACTGTAATTGCCCAATTAGCTCTTGCGTGCAAAAGGGATTCTCTTCTATTTATCCATATCCAGCAGGGCAGAAATCCAAAGCTTTCGGCCCACTGTGGATTTGCTCTTCCAATTCATTAGGATTAATTTCTTCACCACCCACACAATTCTCTGAATCTCTTGCTGCCCTCCTGCCCCATTGCCACCTGTCAAAGTTATAAAGATGATTGGTGCTCCTTAAAAGCAGCACGGAACATCTTTATCCATCTATTTACTGGCAGATGCTTCCCTCCCCCCCCACCTCCTTTGCTAGACTAGTTCTTTCCAAAAGCCTGCAGTCTGTCAAGCTGTCCCCAGAGCACATATGTGCATGCGGTGTTTAGCCACATCACCTCCTGTAACCCCAGTGTGTAATGTGTTCTTATCCCCCCAAAATCCTGGGTAGCATTTTATTTTGTCAAGTACCAAGTAAAATAAGAATATTTTCAAATCTATTGGCCACCAAATTAAATGCTAACCTGTGTAAACAGGTCAGCATAAAGACTTCAGGCTTGTCTAGAGCAATTGTTTTTATTTCTAAAGCAGAGGATAAATTTTGGTGGATTAACATGTATGTAATCCTGTTGTCAAGTCATTGGGCAGAACTGGGACTGACTGTTTCTCCTTTACCTCCTCCTATCTCAGTCCAAAGCTTATACAGAGTCATGGGAAAAAAGGGGGGCATTAATTGCTCGTGCTCTGGGTCATTTACCCCTGTTTACTAAGTGACACCTTTTCAGAAAGCCTCTTGAATTGTATTACCCAAGATGCTCTGTAAATTCATTGGTTTGGGAAGAACTGTCTCTGATCCTGTTGGCGTCACAGTACGACATGTAATCCTAGGAGTTTTCTTTCAAACTGGAAATCATGATAACAGAGGGCCTGCACTTTCATTTAAAAAAGACTGAGTGCTGGAAGAATGCTTCTGACCCACAGCTAGCTCCCTTCAGTGCTGGAAGCTATCTGAACTCCATCAAAGGAGAGCACAGGTAAACTGGGAAGCCTCAATAAAACACTTTTCTTTGAAACATCTATCACAGTCCTTAAAAAGAAATCAGAGTGTTTTCAGCAACCACAGCTGGAGAAGAGTAAGAACAGTCTCACAATCCTAACTCCACATCAAAACCCAAGAGACTGCACAAGTTACCTAATCACAGAGTATCTCAAATTGGAAGACACCCAAAAGGGTCATTAAGTCTAACTCCTTGCTTCTCCCAGGGCTATCTAAAACTAAACTATAATGACTAAAAATGTTGTCCAGACATTCCTTGAAACATGTGAGGCTGGTGCTGTGATCACTTCACTGAGGAGCCTGTTCCAGTGACCAATCACCCTCTCAGTGAAAAACTTTTTCCTAATGTCCAGTCTGAACTTCCCCTGACACAGCTTCATTCCATTCCTCATGTCCTATCATCAGACAAGTCAGCCTCTCTGCAAGCCAGTGCCTCAGCTGCAGATTGGGAATAACAGCCTTTTCCTTCTCCAGGGAAATAATGGGAAGTACACTAGAGAAGACTGAGAAAAGATCATGCCCTCGAGTGGAAAAGGCTAAGCAGATCCCTTGGGTATCCTGTTCCAGCACCCGCAACAGCAACACAGCATAGAGATACATTTGCTTTAAATTGTCAAGTACCATCAGCAGGGTCCAGAGCACAGAACTGCTCCGGGGGTGCTAATTTATCCTGTCACGAAGCACAGCACACAGCCCCCTCATGCTGCATTGTTTCCTTACCCACTGCTTCTGCATCTTCCTTCCCTTGAACAATTATCCACCAGGCTGCAACTTGCGTGTTTGCAATTCACACACCATCACCTTGAGTTGCTTGGGATTTCCTGACAGAACTACATGAACAACAAATTGAGATCTATCTTTCCTTCCCCCTTACTTCACTCTCCCCTTGCTTTTGTACATGCTGAAGTAAAAAGCTTCCTCTGACTCAGATTTCAGCTGTCACAGATTTCAGCAATTTTCTCCTAGGAAGTCTGGATGCAAATGACAGAAATAGCAGCTGTCTCTATATACTTCATCTACTGTCTGTGGTCAAAGGGCAGTAAAGGCCGGGAGCAGGTGTGGTGGATGACTGCTTCAGAAAATCCCCACCCTCACCAGGCAGGCTCTGGTGAGAAGGGAGTAGGACCACCACCCTCTGATTGACAGGAAGGCCAGGAATAGCTGCCAGGGCAAGCAGGAGGGATGGGGCAAGAGGGCATGTGCTTACCTGGACACAGGTCAGGCAGCAGCAGGATGCAGGGCTGCTGCCCCTCAGCCCACCGCCCAGAAACTCTGCTGCTGCCTCCCATTCCTATGGGAATCACGTCCACCCAGGCAGCTACATCCCAGGTGCCAAAAAGCAGTCAGAGTTTTAAATGCCCAAGTATCCCATAAATAGGGTATCTTACAGGTGAGATGAATCAAGGCAAAGAGATTGAAGTGACTTGCTAGAAATGTGATTGAGATGGGAACTAAGACTAAAGTTTGGGGATTTCTCTTTCTCAATATCCAGTGCTTTATTCAAAATGAAGGTTTGGTTGTTCTCAGCCAGAGTCCAAGGACACACTTCATTGGCAGCATGACACAATCTGTTTAGAGCTTTTTGATACCCACATGTTCGAAGCACTTGTACTTTCCACAAAACATTGTGGTGTCATTGAACACAATGTTATGTTTGAACTGAAAAGAGGAAAAAACATCTCCATCTATTATTACATGTAAATAAGAGTTGGTCTTCTACACAGTATCTTAGTAAAGAATGAAGGAAGAGTGAGTTCGACCTTTGCTGTGCTAATTATTGATAATCTACCATCAATTTACTCAGACAAAAAAGCAACCTGTCAGATCCTCTATAATTTCTTTCACTCTGCATAAAGACATCCTGGGATAGAAGGAAGCGCAGAGGGGAACGCAGAGGTACCTAATCATGTCCTAGGGATCTTAAAGAGCACAATTTAAGTCATGTCTATCATCCTGTCCTAATGGGCTCACTTACCTGCAACACCCAAGGCTTCCCACAGTAGGATTTTAAATGGTAGCAGGAAAGTGTAATACTGCTTAATCCAGAAATAAAGTGCTGGTGCCATTCTATTTTCACTAGAATTGTCCCACCTAGAAGGAGTTGGCTGTCAGGTTCCCATGTCACAATATTCCCAATAGTAAGAAGTGCCTTGAGACAAGTTCAGTGATTTTCTTCTTCTTTCATGCCTACTCTTTGGTCTGTCTCAGTCTCTCTTTTAGAATAGCTGAATCTGAGTGCAGGTAAGTCCTAGAGCTCCATACAACCTCATGTCTCTCTGTTTCTAGAGCAATGGCAAGCAGCAGCACACCACAGAGAGGCACAACAGTCACCCCACAGTCATAGAAAATTTGCTGTGCCACCCAGGATTTAATAGCCTGGCAGGTATCTTTTAGGGAGCTAAATATTGAGGTATTTTCCTAGTAGGTAGGTGTTCCTAATGGGCAAAATACCTATAACTGCAGTAGCATTACAGTTCTCATCACATGCAATGGTACAGCACCAGTTCTGTTGCCAGATCTGTGAAAGAAGCTTAACTTTCTCTTATGTTTTCCCAATTTGCACATTTATTGCCCCTGCTAGTACCAGGTCATCTGGTGTGGGCTCAGATGAGATAACTATCACTTCTGGGTGCTTAAGTTCTTTGACAGAACAACAGCTTTACAATAATGAGTGGCAGAACACTAAAACCTTTCTGACTCGGTGGATAAAACAGTTCTCCATGCTTCATGGGCAGCTCAGATGCTTGACACGAGGGATATTGTGATGATTAATAATTAACTGGCTGGAGAGACTGAGAGCTCAAGGACAGATGCTTCCCATCTGCAATCTCCTGGAGCTGAGGCTGCACTTTCCAGGAGGGAGGGAGGGAAGGAAGCTGGTGGGGTGAGAAGGTGACAAGGTTGGTGCGCCCCTGGAAGTCAGCAGCCTTTTCAAGACACTTGGCCTTTATCTCCCAACACAGAAGAAGGTATTATCCTGCACTTCTCCAGGTGGCTTTCACTATCCCAGACACTGGAGGACCAGAGCAGCAGTGATCCCTGCCAATTCCTGGTGTCAGCTCACCTAAATGAGATGCATCATTAGAAGCTGCATTCATGTATTTAATAGGCTTGAACATCAGCTTTAATGAGACACCTCTGAGATCTCAGGAGAGGTAACAGACAGTTAGAAATATGCTTCAAAGTCCTGTGGGTATGAGAAGTAAAATCCAAGTTCAGAGGTACCAAGTACAGGATTTTTAAGTACCTGATGTGTTAGAGAGTATTAAATTGTTCTTTACACTAGCTTTAAAATTTCATCTGCATAAATTTCTTTGATCCATGAACAGCGTTAACTGCATTAAAATTAGTCAGAACAGCAGCTGCAATAGGCACTGAACTGCCTATCTCAGAGTAATTACACATTACAAAGGGAATCCTTGAAGCATTTCAATAACATGCCGTATTACAAACAGCACTTGAAAAGCCACAGATGGACGTGTGAGCCTCCCAGCATAACTTTACTGCAGAGATGGATTTGGATGGTAGGATGTCACTTTTACTCCAGCTTGCTTCCTGCTTCCTTGCCTTTCTCTCAGGAGTAGAGCACGTTTCAAAGAGTGTTGAAAAAGTTTTAGTTGATGCTGTGCAGCTGAAAACTGTGAAAAAGAGATGTTTAAGGAATATCTTCCTCCCCATCCCCTCTTTCTTTTACCTCCCAATTCAGCTTTCTGGTCATATGTTCCTTCCTATTAGCTCTGCCCAAATCCAAGAGACAGAAGAGCACGCGCTCAGCAGTCAGGGGGATGTATAATTGATCTAATTAACACGGTGCCGGGATGAACTCCCGTCTGTCCTCCCTTGTCCCCCAGGGGTGTCCTGCCTGTTTGCCAAGGCCTCTGGCTACCACGATGCAGAGCATCTCCTGCCAGCAACACTCTGACTGGGGGAGGAGACAGAATTTGACCCAGACAATAAAACCAACTGAAATTTTTGTGGATCCATGTGGTTTGCATTTTTTCATCCTTCCAGAGGATTTTGCTCAGCATAAGTCACAGCTCTTGCCTATATTATGGGAAACATCAGGGGGAAAAAAAAGGATTTATAGTACTTCCTTTCTTCTGGTCCCAAGAACACCTGACCTTGAACTGGACCCATTTAATTTGCCCCTGTTTCTTCTTGGCTTACACTGGAATTCATCTGTTCTGTTTCAGTTCAGTACAACCTATTCCTCAATGCCCTGTCGCCCAGCATTCTCGCAGTAGCCAGCACACAAGGAACAGTGCTCCAGCAGCAGAAAATAGGTCTATTCCACATCCCAAAGAACTGCCAAAGAGAAGATAGCCAGCTGTCTTGGATAACAAGCAACCAAAAAAACCAGAGTGAATAAAAGTACAGCAAATGGCACTGCAATCATGAACAATGAATGTTAGAACTGGAGACAGATGGTGGGTGGATTTCAGCTTGGGACATGCATTTTTAGCTCTGGCCTCCACAGATTTGGAAACCTTCAGCACTGCCTTCCCCTCTTTCTACAATGTCTCCATCACAGGGTTACTCTAAAGGTATAGTAGCCCTTGTATTATTAGTGCTGGGACAGACTTGGGAAAAAAAGCTCCACAAGTAACTGACTCTGCAGGCTAGTTAGGTAAGGAAGACAGGGCAGAAGAGATTCTCTCAGCACAACAAAGCCTGACGTCTGTCTAAAAATGCCTCGATTGAAAACAAACCAGTAGGAGGAGGGAAGAGCAAGGTTAACATCTTATTTCCCAGGAGGAGCAAGTGCTTTCTGCTTGTACCTAATAACAAGGAGTCCAGACACTTGTCCACGTGGGAACAAACCAACTTTCTAACACCTCAGCCTACCAGACGGAATTCGACTCTCCACCTGTCTCAGAGAGAAGCAGCCTGGTCACCCTGTCATAGTGTATCCGGAGTCCAGCTTTCTCATTCCTTTGTGGTGAAGCAGTTTTAGCATTGTATAAAGTAGAGAATAGATTCCTTTCACATCAAATACATGCTCAGTGTGCCATAGAACAAGTGTGAGTAGCACTATAGCTTGGCTCCAGCCTGGACAATCTCCTGGAACAGCTAGGACACTCTGGAAATATTCACTCTTCTGCTAAGTGAGGATTTCAAACAATACAGAAATATTTTCACACAAGAGATCAACCAAATCCAGAGTTTCCTGCTGTCTGCTTCTCTGGCAGACCTGTGTGAAGGGGCAGTTGTGTCTGAGTCTCACAGGGATTTTAACCTGGTGTCCGTCACCCCAGATGCATCAGCACACTAAATGGTAGAAGCCAGATGCAGAACTAGTACTGTTCCTCCCCCAGCAATAAGCAGCACTCTTGACAGAACCTCTGGGAATGTCATGCCATCTCAAATGCCCTGAAATAGTCAAGACATCTCTACAAAGTTAATAGCTATGAAAGAGGATCAATGAGGGAAAATACCTCAACCTTTCATGAGAGAAATCCAGAGGTCAGACAAATATCCTAAAATGTCCTTTTATATCAATGCTTAGCTAGCAGAGACTTTCATTTTCTAGATAAGTGATTTGCTAAGAAAGCACCCGAGCCCTGCCTGAAAATACCCACAACCTAGGCCTCCTCTTTTGCAACTAGAGCAGACAGCTGAGGCTCTTGCCCCAGATGCTGCCCAAGAGTAGAGGTTAATGACAGAGGTAATGACTTATCAGATTAATCCCGTGGTTAACCTCTTGCTCCCCTCTTTCTGCCAGTTCTCACATTCACCAGGCTAGTCCAGAGCTGGGGGAGATGATAAATATAGGGCAATTATAAAATCAACAGCTCTAAGTAATCCCAAACAGAGCAAGACACACAGATGAGCCAAGAACAGATGTCTAGAAGAACACTGTGTTCCTAGGGAAAGCTAACCTGTGGCAAAGCCTGTAATTCACTCTGGACGACTACACTAGGCTCCTCATGCACTCTAAACCCCGAGGTAGCAACCAGCATCTAGGAAGCTTATTTTCTTGTGTCAGGATCCAGTGTAAGTCACTCACTAGCAGATATTGAAGAGAACAGCAAAGGGGTTGATTGCTCCTTGTGGGTTTAAGTATGACCATATGGAAAGCAAAGTAACATCCATGGCTGAAGGTTCAGCAAACCATGTAATCAACAGAACTTGCACTGTGCCAGGTCCTCCCTTTCCCAGAGATGTGGATCTATCGGGAGTCACATGGCATTCGACTCGTGTTGACACAAATGATGCACAATGAAGGCACTAAACAGGCTGAAATGCTTTCAGACGCTTGCTTCTGTAGATCAGCATTCCTACCTATCAGAGGTCATCTATTTCTCCCAGCTTTTCTTCCTCCCTTATCATTGCTTTTCCAGACGCCTTAAGATTAATTGTTTAAAAATTAAGTTACCAATTAAAACAATTTTCGAATCTTAGGGATGCAGCCTCACATTTTGCTCTCAGATGAGAAGTCTCACAGATTCACATGCTGATAGATAAAGCTCTTAAGTGAGGAGATACCTACTTTCTCTGCTCTGAATCTTTCACACTCAAAAACATCCAGTGTTTACCTAGAATGGTAGCAAATATTTTTTTCTTTCCTAACAGTTTGAGTCCACTTGTTAGAGGAAGAATCAGTAGACTTGAGAATTTTGGGTTTTTTCTTTCCCCAGCAGAAATATAGATTTTTTGTATTGACTGGTCTCTGCCTCCCTCCCCAGCTTCAGCTACGTCATCTTGGCATAATGACAGGAACAAGAGGGACTGGAACAAACAGAGAATTAGAATAAGGGCAACTCAGGTCACTAACATAGCTTTCAGCCCTAAGACACCCATTTAAATTCAGTTCATTGCAGTAATGCACAACTGTACACCTGCCGATCACTACACTTAGAAATGGATCTGACAGCTGCTCCAACTTAGTAGCTCACTAATGCTCAGCTCTCCCCTACAGATGCTCCCACTGTATGTATAACTTAGTCCCTGTGGGCTGCCTGAGTAGGAAGCTGGATGACCAGCTGAGCCATGACACCAGAGCAGCTCAACCTCTACACTAGGGATGAGGTACAAAAGCCAGAAGGGTCTGCTTTGCTACTGCTAGCATAAATTTATTTGTTAGGAGAATGACAGTCTCCAGTACTGTCAACACATCAGCTTTCATCAATAGTAAGAAGGGTTTGTTTGGTTTGGGGGGGTTATTTGTTTGTTTTAAGGAATAGCCAAGTAAAATGAGGAACCTTGACAGCCCAGTGAGCCAGAAGCGAAATCTTGCTGACAGAAGTGTCATGTTCTAAAAGGAGTCTGTCTTTCTGTAAGGGGAAAGCCCCAAAAGCACCGGAGAAAAATCACTGGAAACCAACTCCCATATGGTTTCAAGAGGAAACAATAATTTCTCTCAGAGCTGCTCAGAGCCAGGCCAGGGGATTGTGACTTTGCCTTCAGATGGGGTTAAAGAACAACTTCCAGTAGCAGCAAAAGTAACTCTGGATCTTCCATATCTCTGGCTTAGAGCTGACCTTACTTTGAGCCCCTGGGCTTACACCTGAAATCCTGCACAGGAGACTCCTGACTCTGCAAGAGTACAGGCTGCCTTGAAATGAGTGCTTTAGAGACACCAAATCAGACTGTCACCTGCAGGAACCAACTCGGGAGCACGGATGTGGGAACTGTGGGCTAATGACAGGATCTGTGAGGCTTTGCTCCAGAAGCAGAGTTCACACATTTTTTTTACACTGTGTTAGCTTTCCTAGGTTCTCCTCACTCGTAAGGGTTTCTTACATTTGCTGATGCAAATACAGCAGAGTACATTGTGGAACAGTTTTCCTAAGGCATGCAGGACTAGCAGAAGTGACAACGCCTGTGTTGCCCTGAATGAGTCAGTTCAAGTCAGTCCACTGGGCAACAGAGCACTGGTTCAGTGAGCTTGCTGATGGGATAAATGCTGTGGCTGGAGAGAGCAATGCCCTGTGTACAGCCAAGAGACAGCTCTTGAAACATCTCATGCATAAGCATACGGTAGCCAGTGACGGGGCTGCGGTGCCAGAGAAGATCTGCAGTAGCGTGGACAGGTAGCCAGCTTGTCACCCTGACAACATCCAAACAGACTGTTCCCCCGATGGATAACACATCTCCAGGCTGTTGCTAAGACAACAAAAATCTACTTATTATGCATAAATGGACACACTTCATTGCTGGACTTATTAACCCAAGCCATGCCACTTACTCTTTATCTTCTTAATTGATTTAAATCAGATGACCCGATTGAATTCCTTCTTCTTCAAGGAATGGACTCAGCTGCAGCTCAGCGTATCAGTTTTTTTAATCTTTTCTTCCTCCAGTTGGTTTCCTCTCTCCAAAGACACAAGAGAGGAGGGATGCCTAGTTGCATTTTGTCGTCTTCTCACAGGCTTGAAGCAGGCACTGACTACAACACAGTGCTCAGCATCACCAAACTGCTTTTCTTGTCCCTCTGCTCCTGCATTCAAGCAGGGCAAGGAAGCAATCCCACTCCATGACTACCCTGCCTGAGGTCAGCCTGTTGTCACTCAAATGAAATTGATGCAGTCTAGGAGGAAAAGAGAAGCAGAAACAAAGCCTAGTTTTCCTCACCTGCACACACTGCCAGGATGCTCAGCCTGATTTATTTGAAACCTCTAATGCACTGCCATCAATTTTGCCATAGCAGCTTTCTTTTAAAAATTACTGACTTTTCTTTCCAAGTCAGGAGTACTTGCACTGGGAATTGCTGCATCCAAGAAAACTGAAGCAGTCTGGACAGACCTCTCCTATTTCGGGCTCAGGACTCTGCTGTTATCCAGTGAGAGCAGCTTTCCTGCTCTCCTCTCATTCTCAGCAGTGGTGTATTTAGTCTCTCTGACCTTTAACCAAGAGTCCTCCCAGAGAGTTTTTGGGCTCATAATAGAAAGTATCATAATATGACACGAGTGATTATGAACCCTGAACCTACTATGCAGCTTATGCATAGTTTAATAATCTAAACTAAGTCCTACCAAACAAACAAACCAAGAAACAAACCCAACCAAACCAAACAAAAAACCAGCACAGGAGATCAACTCAAAGCTCTAGGAAGACACATAAAACAAGCACCCGAGGGCTACCTGATCCCTTGCACAACCGTCTTTGAGCAGCACTATGACTGACTCCTCCCAGAGCGTTTAGCACTCCTGTGGGACATGCTGTAGCACTGTGGGGAACCTGTTTCCAGACACCAGGCCCCTGTTAGCTCACCATTCTGTTTTGCTATCCAGTACCCTGTGCTTGATATGGTTTGAAGACAGAAGAATGAATAACAATCTGGATAAATGAAGAGTTAGAGTAAAATTCCAAGTGCAAAATCTTCCCTTTTTCCTTCAGGAATTTTAGGATTTATCTTTGAGCTTACCTCTGTAACAAGCCTGTGAAGAAGATTAAAACACCCCAGATTTTCCCTAGCCAGTTCTTATTCATGGAAGAGGGAATTCTTATGAGTTTTGTGACTGGTCACAGAACAACTAAGAATATGGTACACCTACCTTCCCCTTCCAAGAACATGGCAAACTTTTGAGTGAACAGTGTGTTTTGGAGAACTGAAATTATTCAGATTTGGCTACTCATTTTGGACAGAAATGACTGGCAAATATTTGAAGGAAAATCAAAACATTTCATTTAATATATATATATTAGGAGTTGCCAAGGAGTTGCCAGAATTTAATTAAAATCTCCCAAAGGCAATATTTTGCTTTTTGCTCTCTGTTTGTTAAATACATTCAGTTTGGCCAACATATGAAGGAGGGGGAAAAAAAAGAATTTTTAGTGACTGTCCATCACTTAATCTTTCAAGACCACATGTTCTACTATTGACTTAGAGCTGTTCAGCTCATCACTGCAAGAAATTTCACAGCTATCAACTTACTTGACAAAAAAATTCGCCTTGCTCTCCATGTGGCTTCCTGGAATACCCAATAGAGCCAGGAGATGCTGTGCTTCTCCACACACAGCAGCTCACAAACAGCTAACAAGTAGTGCAGAGAGGGGGCCACCACCTGCACTAGGATTTTTCACTCTCCTGACTAAGTGAGCTAAGAGCATCTGAGACCTTCACCTACAGTAAGCACAAACATGTTCACATTTTTCTAAGTAACTAGACTTATTCTTTCCTCCAGAGAGATAATGACATGCTCCATGATCTAGTCAGTGCTTTAAAACAATCACTTCACAGAACGAAGTGCTTTGCTTGCAATCCTGTTGGTGCTTCTCTCAGAGACTCAAAGGCTCCTTATATACTGAAGACAGAGGCACAAAGCATCTCTCTTCCTTCAGTCCATCTACAGTGACCTGAATATTATTTCCCTCTCATTCACTCCAGAGGAGATGACAAGTAATGTCAGTGGAATCAATGGAATAACTGTGGGACAAGGCTGGAAGAGAGCCCCCATCTCGTTCAAACTTATATAACATCATTGCTCCCTGGCTCCCTGCTGACCAGGGCTCTCATTCTCCTCTGCAGCACATCTCAGGGGTTCATTTTCCCCAGCAGAAGGAGTAAGCAAAAATGCCAGTAGATCAAAACAACAGTTTTGTATGTTATCAGCTGCAAAGACAGTGGAAATTCAGGACAACAATAATAAAAATAAAAGAGGGAAAACAGTGATATGAATATCTTTGCCTTTAATATGATAGCATGAATGTGCTATGCAATAAGCTGAAAATATGAGAGCCCCCAAACTTGAATCTCTGCCAAGCAAATTATTTTTTGTGGAATATGTTTAGCTTGTTAAAGATTTAAACCCAGGAAATAATTGCAGTTACTCTTCTGCGTGATTTAAATAAGCAACATTTATTAATGTAAAGTGACTAAATAAACTATTCCAAAATAAGCCACAAAGACTTAAAGTGATAAGGAAACAGGATAATATCCTGACTAAAAAAGTCAACCCTGTGATCTAAGTAAGATCTGTTCCATGATAAACAGCTTATTGAGGCAGACTGGAGGGAAGAGAGCTGCAAGTTATGGAAGGGAATTTGATTTGTCCCTCTGAAGGTGAAGTGGACTGACTGATCTGAGCAAACTCTGTCACAGACTTTGTAGACCTAGTTATTTCTTGCAGGTCTCCAACCAGCAGTTGACTTAGATTAAGTCCATGCAAGGGCTGGATTCAGACTGGGGAAGAGATTCATCTGTGATCAAACCCCTGATTCATGTTGTTATTCTGTGTTCACACTTACATATTAAATCAGAGTTCAGTATCCTGCATATCTCCTCTTTAAAATGTCCTAAATGAGCAGCAAAGCCCACCTGCCCTGTCTGTTTTGCAAGTGTCCAAGAGTGTACAAGCTCGTACAAGCTCTTTGGCAAGAGACAGAACAGGATATAACCACCCTGAGTGCTGGGGGTGATGGAAGCTGGCTTTTGATGACAATATTCAGAACACTTGGAATACCCAGTGATTTTTGCTCCATTATTTCTTGCTGAAGAAAATAAGCCTACGAATAGATCTACCTGCTTCTGTGATTTGTGCAAAACACCTCATTAAATAGCAGCACTTTTTTTTCCTAAAGAAGCTTGCTACATATCCAATGGGTAAAAGGATAAGTGGCTATAATCTTTGAATACACAAGACTACACAGAGTGGGTATTTCATAGCTGCACAAAGCCCATAATTGAACTTCTGCCCTAGGGATAAGTTTCCTGCAGCGTAAGTGCTTCCAGTTGCTATACGGGGGTCATGTTCTTTGTCAGGAAAGCAGAGCTTTACATCCAGTTAATTGTTGTTCCCAGCTGTCTTTTCTTTGTCGTTGTTGGGTTTTTTCCATTGAGGCTGGTTTCCCAACAGTCATTCAAGCAAATGTGCTCATTTCCCAGTTCCCCCGCAATTCCCCACCACAGTGTAACAATGTGCAGATTTTGCATGGCTACATTCCAGGCTTCGTGGTGTTAAAATCATAGCAGCAATGGAAAAGCGTGCAGCCTCAATAGTCATAATGTAGGACTTGAGCTACAGGTGACTCTGTGGTAGGCAAACAGATGCTATATGAAAATAGAATGGTTTCTGTGTACAGACTGGTTAACCCATGGAGTTAGTACTTTCACATGAAGATTTTCATGGTTTGCTAAGCAGCAAAAACTACTCAGTCTGAAGTAAACTGATGACATCATTTCAGTTCACTGTGTCTGGGTGTCCATCTCAGAACACAGCGACCATGAAAAGCAAGCTCCTTCTGCCTTAATTACTTAAGGCTTCATCTTTGGTGTCAATGAATCAATCAAACATAAAAAGGTATAGACCATGTCCATCCAGTATTTGGATCTCTTCAGCTCAGTGGTGAAATATTCATTGATTTGGGATAGATCAACAGTGGCTGGGAAAGGAAAGCTTAGGCCAGAGTTGGCTGCAGAACAAACTAAAAAATTGCAAGGAAGTCAGTGGATATTATAAAAGGACAACACAACTCCTTTATTTTCCTCAAAGGATTAATGACAAACTCTTGTGCATGCATTTGCAATGTGAGTCCCTTGTTATTAGGCACTAGTTACCACCTATTTGGGTTACCAGACCTGTTGGATGAAGAACATCTTGAAAGAATTCACAGTTCAGGCTGCTAAGCAGCTGAGCATTAAACACTCAAGACCAAAGTCTTGGGAAGGATTTTACACCAACTTGCTCAGTTTTACCAATAATAGCTCTGGAAGAAGCAGCTTCAGTCCCCTGTACTTGTGCTTTTTGGACTGCTCACCAATGCAGATACAGTCCTACCTAAATAAGCCTTACCACTCACTCTTCCCTCAGAAAACAACCCACTGGTTTTAGTTCACAAAGCGTCCCTTGATCCTTGTGATAAAAAGACGTTTGACTTTTACAGCAACCCACTCCTAATCTCCTCGGTGTCTGTTCTCTGGATTTCCCCAACAGGGAAACCCACACTGTTCTGTGAGCTTCCTGGTGAAAGTTGTCACTGCCTGATGATAAAAAGCAAATGTATGCTGTAATCTTAAAGGTCTGGAGCTGGATATTTAGAGCTCAGTCAGCACCTGGGCCTTATAAGGTTGTATTTTCCCCAGAAAGAAATTTGTGGAATATCTGAAGACTACTTTCTAAAAATCATTAGGTGGTAATAAAAAAACAAAGGTGAAATATATAATCATCAAAACACTCCTCATCTGAACATGCCTCTCCTAAAGCTTCTGTCAGACCAGCAATCAAATAGGTTGTGCTAAGCCTGCTTCTCTCTGGGGGTTTGTGCCAAGATTTGGACCTTCTAATTTGCTATCACAGAAAACATTCACTCACATTCCCCCTTGCAAGGAGAGGTCAAGGAAAACCACTTGCTACTCTGTGAACTTTCAGGAAATATTGCTGAGCACCATGTGCCCATGCCCCTTTCTGTGCTGAAACTTCATGAGACAATTTCTTACTCTTGTTGTTGCAATTAACCTTCAGAGAAAATTATTAACTACAATCTTACACATATTAGGAGTTGATCCAGATTATTAGCCTAGAAACTATGCCCTTACTGCAACTCTACAGCTGTTTCTCCTCCTTAAACAAAATCCTGACCTCCACCCCACAGCCTGGTAATGCTTGCTCACTCAAAATTAAAGGACAATTATCTCTAACAAAGACAGAGGTGATCACATTTCTTTCCTTAACTGGGGCACTGGAAATTAAAAAGTCCTCTCCTCACCCAGTGCTGCTCCTGAAAGACTCTGCAGAAAATCTGGCACAATACCTGTAATCTGGTCCAACATGTTAAATATAAAAAAAAAAAAAAGCAGGGTCAGCATCATCTTTGACATGATAGGATGATAGGCTTGGATGAGGAGTTTGGGACAGGCAAAAGAGGGAGGGGGAGGGAATCAGCCTCTCTGGGGATCTGTGCTTGGCTCCTCTTTGTACAGTGCCTGCTCTCCAAGCATGAATTCCCACCCAGCCCCACTCCCCCCACCAGTCAGTAGTGCTTCATACTCACCATGTCATAAACATTCAGAATCACTGGTTCATTTGCCATTGTTGATTGCAGTAGAGGCTGGATTAAAACCTTTCAGTCCCTGCCAGATGTGTGTTGATGCCCCCAGGGTATGCTTTTACCCTGAGCCAGATAGAAGAAAATGCCTCATCCTACAGTCGCTGAAGGAAGGAGCATGGAGGGAGGAGGAAAGGAGGGAATTCTCACGGTTGGGTGTGTGTGTGTAAAGTTGGTTGCAGGAAGGCCTAGGTTGGGTTTGCTGGTTGTATAGGGTTTATTTTAGCTCTTCACGCAGTGACAGATCCAAGGTTTCTTTCTAACTCTGTAGTGCACCTTGGGGTCTGTAGCCTCATACACCACCGTAACCAGGCACCGTCCAAGCTCTAAAACCCCGATCCACAGAAGACAGACTCTGAGCCCAAATACAAGCCCTCTTCTGGCACCGTGAGCAAGGTGGGTGGCAGTGCGTGCGGGGGGATTTCTCGGCAGCACGGAGTGCCGCTACCGCAGCGGGCTGCCAGCAGTACGCAGGAACCCGGGGCACCAAGGCACGGAGCGAGGCTGGAGCGGGCGCCGAGCTCCCTCCCTCCCGCCGGCGGAGCCCGGAGGCACCCCGGGATCTGTCCGTGGTGCTGGGATCGCTCCGCCCGGAGCCGGGATCTGTGCGCGGAGCTGGAGTCGGTCCGCCCGGAGCCGGGATCTGTCCGCGGAGCCGGGGTTGTTCCTCCCGGAGCCGGGATCTGTCCGTGGTGCTGCGGTCGGTCCCGCTTAGGCACTCGGTTGAGGGTTCTCCGCCCCTGGCAGGACATGGTGAAGAGGCTGTGCCAAAGGGATTCCAGCGCGGGGCTCGGCGGTGGGAGGAAGAGGAGGAGGGGGCTGGCTGCCCCCGGGGCAGAGAGGGGATTCCGCAACCCCCATCCTGCCCACGACGTGCAGGCAGACCTGGCGTCAGCGCCGAAGTTAGAAGGCAGTTCCTCGCGGCAGATGATGCGGGCTTACCCGGACTGGGGCTGGAGGGGGGAAGATGCCAAGCAGGCGATGCTTCCAGGCAGGGTACGGGGCTGGACACCCTAGCTCTCTGTGCTCTGCTCTCCGCAGGGCCAGTCCTTATTTCGCGATCAGCTCGTCCCGAGCCGGGCAGCTCCTGCTGACTGACAGCCGAGGGGACCTACCCCGTCCTCTGCTGGCTGGATGCATCGCTGCATGGCACACGGTGGGAGGGCGGGGAAGGGACCAAGCGACTGGGCAGGGCGAGTAGTTTCACTTCTGGCAGCAGCAGGGTCTGGAGTTTCTTCCGTCCTGGAGATACTTTACACTCGTATTAGGACCGTGCAGCTCTGCAATGTCTTGCCAGAAAACACTCCCCTCTGACCTGGATGTGCGAATCAATTATAAAATGCACTGCGGTAAATTCATCTTCCTTTTGCTCCTCCTCTCTCTTTAAAGGGAGAGCAGAGTCTGTGATGGTGCTGGGAAAGAGTGTAGCTGAGAGGGGGAAAAGGGGGTTCCAGCTCCCGAAGATTTCCAGTGGTGGGGAAATTAGCACTCTGACCTTAAACGTTCATACACAACAGACTTGAAGCAGGAAAAAAAAAGCAGGGATGACCTCATCTGAATCGGAGGCGTATCTGAGGCTGAGGCTCTCTGCCAGCTCACAGCCAACCAGATCTGAATGAAAATTGCAGGGAGGCCGTTACATCAGCAAAGCCCAGCATGCCTCAGCCCTGACTTCAGCCACATGCGAACCATCCCGTCCGGAGAAGGGCTCACCTCCCTTTGTCAGGAGCAGAAGGACAAGACCATAGAGCTGCAGCCTTGTAAAAGACTTGTTACACAGTGTGCAGGAGAATTTTTAGTGAAGGCACGCAGTAGGAAAAGGAAGTGAGCCTATGTTAGTGTATAGCTAAGTGCCAGCCCAACAGAGTCAGACATAGTATTTTCCTCCAGACAGTGCCAAAGGAGATCCAGAACTGCTTTGCCCTAATATGCATTTTGGAAGCACAAAGCCACAGCTCAGGCTTGTGTACAATGACATGCAATGCGGCAGGGACTCCAGCACCGTAATTTCATCTGGGCTTTGGACATGGAATTTCATTCCATGGGTGGGCTGGACAATTCCACACACATGGTACAGGGACTTGACCAGCACCTTGACCTCCCCCCTATCCCTAGCTCTCCAGCCCACCAACTCAAACTGTGCCATTAACCATCTGTCTCAGCAGCCTGGGTCTGAGAGAGCAGTTTGCGCAGGTGGGTAAAGGTGCTTCCTCCTCCTTACCACCTCAGAGTCCAGATACTCTTCAGAGGATAGACTGAGCCCCCATCATCATTTTAAAGGCTATGGAGCAATGTAAAGCTTCCTCTGCAAGAGGCTAAGCAGCATCATTCATGCCCTAACTTGTGAGACAAACCGCCTACTGAAACCCAGAGGCTCCTGTTAAACTCTCACATATACCCTGAGATTGTCACTTTTGGATATGTGTCCTGCTCTAGTGATAGTGATGTTTTAAGGAGACTTGAAAGGAGAGGGATTAGCTGATATTAGACCAACTGATGTAACTGGAAATGAAAAGCAGCATTACAAGGTGTTCCCACACTTGCCCACATGCTTATTTGCTAAATTAATTCTGATCACTGCTGTGCTCAGAGTTCACTAAAATAAATTAAAGATTTAAATCAGATACACATTCCAGAGACAGACGTCTATAAATACTTAGGATTTGGGAAAGGTGACAGGCAGCCACAAACTTCGACATTTTGTCCTGTAAACATTTCAAAATTAATCACCTACGGGAAAAAAAAAATAACATGGCCAGAATTCCACTTCTTTTAGAAAGAGAAGGAGGGAATG
>VZRR01003272.1:423828-500811 GCA_013398015.1 Oreocharis arfaki | reverse complement strand
TTCCAATTGCCCTTTTGTTGAAAAGAAAGGGGTGTGGGGGGGGGGGGGGGAGGGGAGGGAATTAAAACCAAAACATGTCTTTAAACTAATCATATTGCTTCAAGAGATCAAAGCCAGTCTAAATGTGCATTTGTTATTTAAAGGACTTTTGCTGTAGGAGAAACAGTAAATGTCACTTGCACATTAAGACCTGGATTCCCTCCCTCTAACTTGAAACAACTGTGAGAGCTACATTACAAATGTCAGTGCTTCAGGCTCCCTTATCTGCCCCTTCACAGAAAGAAGTTGTTCCACATGGTGAATTAGTCTCATCAGTGTTTCAGTGGTTCTCTTGAAAATTCCTTTTTTTACCCCATTCTATTCTAGACAACTTATTCTAGCTCCAGATAGAAGGGATCAGTCTGGATTCAAAGAGGTCATTAATATGAGTTGTTTTACAGTCACATAAACTCTTCACAAGGCTTGGTTTGCTTTGGGCTGTGTTGAAGTGTTTCATCAACAGCTCGGGCTGATACCAGTTGAGAAAGTGAACTGCTCTATATCAAGAGCACAAGTACAGTCCCACAGATAGCCTGGCTGCCTACAGGCACCAGAGCCCGTATCTTAAATTGTAAAAACATTACAATTTAAATGAATTGCAAATACAGGGGAAAGGGAGATTCTTCTTACTACTTGTTAGAGCAGCTGGAACTAGAGCTTTGGTTGTGTTTTGAATTCTTCTTTTAACCACTTATGCTGGACACTTTAGGACAAAGCAGACACATTTTTTCCATACATATACCTAAAGCTAGACAGCACCTTTATTCATATTTAAGCAGCCTGTTGCAAGCCCAAACTTTCTCAGATTCTCCACATTCCTAGCACTTCCTTTAAAGGGATTCACGTATTTGAGTTTATCTGTGGTCATCCCCACTTCCTATTATGGTATAAGTATGTGTGCATCTTCAAGGATCAGTGTCTAGAGGAGACAACATAGTCTTACACGTGTTCTTTGATTAAGAAGGAGGTGAAAAGGGTTAAAAGGAAAATAGTACTGCTACCCAACATGGACTAAAAAAACAAGAATCAGGTACAACCTTAAGGAATTACCTGGTACATTAACCAATGCAGTGAGTAGCTGAGAACTTCAGCCACCTCCTCCAGGTCCCAGTCACAAAAGTGGCATTGCTGGGCACTGTAAACAGAGCTGAGACATTCCACTGGGGGCAAGAACAAAAGAACAGCAGTGCAACAGAGAAATAATGGCTGCATTAGAGGTGATGGTCTATCTGCGACTTTGTCTACTTGTGTTGCTATTCAGGAATTCTAGTTTAAATTAACACCTTTCCTTAATCTACCCTTACATGCTTTCAAAGGCTCAGAAGCAACCCAGCAGACAACGGGGCTTTCAAGAACGTTTCACAGCAGGGCTGCCCAGTTTAAACTCCAAGACACTAAATGGTCTTCTCTCCACATCAGGTACACCACCCCTGCCTGTCCATTATATTTTTTGACAACTTGTCATTTTGAATTGTATAAAGTGCTTCTATGCATGTCAAGTTGTCATTATTATCCCATTCCGGATACATTAGTCAAGAGTATCCTTTTTAAAGAAAGTATAAAATGGCCTTTGAAAAACTAGAGAGAGTATTTTTTTCAGATCCTTCAGAATGGTGGAAGGTATTCAAGAATGGAAAGGGAGTTGCAATGCCTGTCTTCCATCTACAGCAATAAATCATCACCTGGACAGATGCTGAAACTTTGTAACCTTATTCTGGGAGTGTGAGAGGAGGTATTTTGATTAAGGAGTTTGAAGGAGTTTAATCTTACTTCTAACCAAGGCACTTGCACATACCAAGGATCTGACAGATTCTGGTCAGACTTGAGTATGGGCTTCTGGGAAAAAATGGGGAGAGAAAATCAGCACAGGATGCCAGCAATGTGCTTTTGCCCTGTGTAAGGCAGCATGTGAAATATTTAACTTCTCACTGCACCACAAAGGGAAAGAACAACACTCAAAGTGGATTACTTCAATCATTTAAAAGATTTCAGCCAAGACTGTGGGGATTTGTAGCTCAAAGCTAGATGTGTGTTAGTAGAACAGGGAAACAAAGTTAATATTTGTGTTGAATTCCTCATTGAGTCAATCCTAACTTTGCATTTCATCTCCCTTCTCATTGCAGCTACACTTCTCAACTTTTTAACATAAAGCTCTTTGTCAGGAAGCAATGAAGGATGACCACTCCCAACATGGCTGACAGGGCAGGGTCTCTGCCTTATCCAGGTCTCTATCCTACAGGCCATAAGCAAGATGTGCAGGGCAGGCCTACAAATGGTCACCACATTCAGCCATGAGTCCAGAGCATCAGGCAAGTTCATAAGAATAAGGTAGGTCTAAGGTCAAGCCAGGACATCAGCCCATGTGTTGGGCCCAGCAGAGCAGAGCTGGAGACCTGTATCCTGTCTGTGTCACAGGGGCAGGGACTTATGGACCCAGGCTGGGCTGACATGGTGCTCCTGGGCCATGGAGAGGCCCCAGGGGAGCACAGGACTATCTCCTCTGTTTACATAAAGCAACATTATCAACTGAGAGTCAAGCAATGTACACACAGACTTTCAACCTGGAACCGGATGAAAATGCCAGACATTCCCGTTCATTCTTATGCTAAGGATTAGGGAAGTAGTTGTTGTTATTATTGCTATAAAAAATTCACAGCACAAACTATCATGAGTCAAAAGCAGCCAATGTATGCAGTTAAAAGGGACAGTACACAGTAATTTGTGTTGTATTTCTGGGAAGCAAAGCAGGCTTAGTTTCAGAGGGTTCTTCCACAGCAACGTGTTCATATTATTTATTTGCATTCTGTTATAATACTGTTTAGAAGCTGTGGTGGGGGGCAGGGACCCATGCACTGGACACTACTTGAACACAGAGGAGAAGAGTGCACCTACTCAATGAAAAGTGGTAATTAAAGAGATGTGACAGGTAAATGGCAAGAGAAAAGATACATCATTAACCCCATGCCACAGAGGTATGGGGAAGCAAAGAGACCAGACTTCAGCCAAAGAGCATAATCTGCTGTATAGTCAGGACCAAAGAGAACTAAGTGAGGTGCAATGCCACACTTGTAAAGAAGACAGGAGCTGGTATCCAAGCTGTGATCCAAAAACCCAGAGCCAGCTTAACCTTGAATGTGTCTAAGCTGCCTCCCTCTCGGACCAGGACAATGTTTGTTCTTCTGCTGAGCGTGCCCAGCTACCCAAGCTGAGGCACTGTTGTTCTTCACTCCTGCTGCAGTGTGACAAAGATGCAGGAATCAGCATGGTGGCATGTAATACCCCCAGATCACTCAATCTGCCTGATGTGCTCTGATGCATCCTAATGTGTTGAACACAGAATCTTGAAAAAAAGGCCAAGCTCCTTCAAAAACACCCTGTTGGGGCCACTGAATGCCTTTTGTATAATAACCTGTTAGTTAGATTAGAGGGAACTGGAAACCTAGTCTTACATTCTCGTAACACCTTACATCCTTCTTGCCCACCACACAACAAAGGATTCAAGAGGCCCGGGCTCCATTCTCAAAGCAATTTACGCATCTAACACTGGGTGAAGACAACCCAAAGAAAAGGAGACAGAAGCTCCAGCACTTGCTCCTAGACATATTCCCTAGCTACTCAGCTACACTGTTCCAGTACTCTCAAGCTGTCTATTGATTAGTGTCCAGGGTCTCTTTCTCAGTCAAGCTATCACATTCTGCAGAAAAATGCTCAAAGCTAGTGGTACAGGATACTAATTAAAGAGATGCATATACGCATCACAGCTTATTCACAGAATTTAGGTATTCCTTATTCTATATCTAAACCTCTCTTTCCAGTCCTTTTATAGAACCTGAACCTTTATAAAGGAAATAAAGAAATCCCAAAAAGTATTGAAAGATATTTCAAAATTGGTCCTAATTTTTAACTTTTCCATTGCTTTTCTAAATTGTATGTTCAAAGTAGGGCAAAATGCAACTTGCAAGAGCTAGTCTTTACAGCTTGTTAATAGTGGTTAGTAATTACAGGTGTTCCACTGTCTTCTTTGGTTGTATGAATTCCCTTACAAATCACTGTGGCTGGTTGCTGGGGTTTTTTTCAGAATACTAGAATGTAATTCCCTTTCCTTATTTTACTTGCCACTCATGTTGGATGATTAGCCAGCAGACACAATAGAATGCTGCAGTTCTCTGGGGCTATTATAGCATCCCAACAATACAAGGAACGTTTTAGCTTCTAGACTCACACAAACACCCCACCTGAGAGCAGGAGCATCCACAAGTGCCTTTTGATCATTTCAATACTACTATGACCACCATACTACTATGACCGGCTTTAACTGGTTGATTTTTTTTTTAATAGTTTTAACCCCTCACTTAAAAACCCCTGTTATTTTTAAAGAGTGAGCTATCAATCTATGCCTAAGCAAAGATGGTAGCTCTCTAACTCCCCAGGAGTACCTCATCTCTTGTTTGGTTAGATATAGACACTGGGCAGCTCATTCCCTCAGAAAAGCAAGAATGTATGGCTTTAGTGTTAGACCTTTAAGTTGATTCATTGGATCTCTGAATCTGGATAGCTTTTTACAGCTTTACAAGGCTGAGTGATGGATTTTGTTTAACCCAGTAAATTCTGTAAGATATGCCCAGGGTGTTCTAAAAGGCCCCTTCATGAAATCCGTATGAGGAAACAGGCTGTGTCTAACCATGAGACATATGTGCACTTCTCAAATGACTCTTTCAGTCAAGCCAAAACCCACTGCAGTGCCTTCTCAAACAAAACTCGTAGATGAAAGCATCATTAAACAGTGCAGGAAAGTCTGCTGATAAATAAGAAAATCTAGTAGGATCTGGAGATGAAACTCAGTAGATTTTTTTGTCTCATTACTCCCACCCTCAACTTATCATATAAGCCTTCTGTGGTACACATTCTGGCTACCAATGTTTTTGAGCACTGTTACAATGTAAGCTGAAATCCATACCAAAGAAAAGCAGTAAGGGCGTCCCATCCCATCCCACCTACACTCATTGAGCTTAGTCTGCGGTCTTACTTGGCAATGGCAAATGAGCCCGCTGCACAAAGGCAGCCTGTGGCAGTGCATGTTTTTCATTTTCTGCCTATTCTTGTTGGCATCATGAGAGTGGCCTCATGCTTAGTCACCATTTGCAGATTTTCACAGAGGACCTATCTGCTCATCTCTTACAATTCTAAATGAAGGGAGATTCTGCTTAACTGTGCCAAAGCAAAAAGCTGTGTTTGTTTCTACAGAGCTACTGAAACCCAAAGCCTCAGATTAAATACATTTGTTATTTAGGAAGACAGAAGCTATCACAGATGTCTTGGGAATGTATTGGTCAGAAATGGATTATTTTAATAGATTTTCCCCATCTTACATTTGTCAGCAATCCTGTAACACAAAAGTCAGATCATCATTGGAACAGAAAAAAAATGTGAATCCAGCCATCCAAAAGGTGAGGGGAAAGAATTCTGTCTTGCAACAGTGATGAAGAAGGTTCAACTGGCAGGTAGGGCAGAGAGACTGGGAGAAGCACAAAGGCCTCTTGCAAAGTTGGTGGAGTTCATGGATGTAAGGACATGTTTCTTACTCTTCACTAACCTACTTCATCCTGCCAGATTTTGGGATGCTATTCCCACCCTGCACCCTTGCTAATGTCTCAATCTCTTCCTGGAGTTCCAGGACCATGGCTTTCCATGAAACACAGTCAAATGGCTATGTTGCAGTAGCCACTCTCCAAACCCGAGCACACCAATTTCTGTTCACCCAGTAAAGAATCAGGGAAGAAGGAGGAATGGGAAAGAAGCGGTCCTGGCTCCCAAAGGCATGCACGGACAGGGCAGGCATCGGAGTCTCGGTTCCCCTTTCCCAGGGCCATTTCCCTCCCCAGCAATCTGCCCTGTGACCCACCCAAGGACAGAAGGCAATTCTACATGACTTCTTTAGGTGGCAGAGGTGCTAATATCAGCATTCCAGCAGAACTACATTTGCTGCCTTTATTGCCCTGCGTATTCTTAATTTACGAATGCTATGAAATGCCACAAAGCACTAGTGGTATGTCACTAACCACTCCAATTTCACCACAGAGATGGCAACTCCTGACAGGACTACTATCAATAGTCTCTGAGTCATTTTGAGATGAATCAGACTGTTAAAAAATTTAATAGTCATGCACCAGCTTTCTGCTTCCTTACCAAGCTCAAACCTTACAAATTATGAGTAATACTTGCATTGAACAAGGAACTAACATTTTGAAGAAAAAAAATCTCTAATTCTCCCTGTCTTTTCTGTCACTGGCTAATATTAGGGCAACAATTTTCAAATTGCTGATCAAAATGTTCTGTTGAGATGGACTTATTGTATCTTTAAATGAAGGGGGGGGAAAGATCACTACATGTATGTTTTCCAAGTAGTTTTTATCTTTCTAAATATTCATGCCATACTCCCTGCTCCCCAAAGGATGAGGAGGCTAGGTGGCACTGCAGACTAATGGACTAGCTTATTATTATAGGAATTAATTAAGAGAATTTGGTGATCTCAACACGCTCCATAGCTAACACAGATTTCTTCAACCCTCAGTCACTGAAGAAATCGAAGGCAATGGGCCTAAGCACATAATTTTGTAAGGTCAGTGCTGAAATGAATAGCCACTGGGAGCAAACCCACTGCTCATCCTCATAATTTCGCTTGACATAATGGAGCAAGTATATAAAAAAGCTGCTTCAGTCAATATTGCCTCAGACATACATCAGAGTTTGTCTGTTCTGCCAGTTCCTCACGTAAGTATGATGAACACTAAAGAACATTCCCACTTACAGCTGTAACCTAACTTAACAGAGACAGTGACATTTGCTTCTTACTGGTTAAAAAATACCTTAATAAAATTAAATAAAGTTAAAAATAAAATAAAATAATAGAGCGTTTTTTTCCCTATGTTCCCTACCTTGCCTAAGCAGTATGCCAGTATCAGAGGACTAGCTATATTACTAATAAGAAAAAATTATTTTATCAGTAAAGGTGTTATATTATGTATCTAATGGTCCTGCTGGCTCACAAAAATACACACAACGTTCTATTTCCACCAACAACGCAAAAATCCCGTAGCAGGCTTGCTCCTCCCTGTGCTTTGCTCTGTCAGCATCACTTCCAACACCTTCTCTCTCAGTCTTGCACGCTCCATGCACACACATATGTGATCTTCTGTTCTCTGCATTTTCAGACTTCCCCAGACCCCATACTCAAGCCTTGTTCAAGCCCCATCCTAGAATCTACTGCCTATTGATCGCACCCCCTGACTCTGGTTATTTTATTCCACAAAGATATTTCATTTATCTTTCTGCATCTTAAAAAAACACAGTGTCTGCCTTGCCCTTACAGGCATCTTTGCACAGCAGTAATCACATTCCCCTTCTATAATGACAATAATTCCCATGTATAAAATAACAGCAAGGAAGAATCTCCAGCTCTGAATTAGGGTGAAGATCTTAGTTTAAAGGACAGGTGTTTCCAGAAGAAAAGCTCCTACATGATTATTACTTAGAAAATGACCCCTTATGGAAAAGCAAACAAGAGTCTTAGTGGTATTCTAACAGAGGTAAATACAAGACATAGCACTTCAGGACAATAACAGCCTGAGACAGAAAAAACCTTTCAGCTTCTCAGATTTGACACACCTACTTCTATAGTGTAATTTTTCTTCCCTGCTTTATGACTAACATTTTGATTGTCAGGTGTTAAATCTAACATTATGACATGCCATACAATGACATCAGGACTGTACCTTTCAGTCTCCAGTAGACCTTGTCTTAAGAACCTGGGAATTTAAATTATGCCATCTGTTCTTTCATCTGCTCCATCAGGATAATGCTGTGATCCTTAAAGCACATCACACCTGCTACCTTGATTTCATATGCACTTTTGTTGCAGTGACACCAGAATATTTAGTAAAAACTAAGCATCAGTGCACTTAAAGAAATAAAATGGTTGTCCTTAAACTAAAGCTCCAAAGATACCAGTTATTCCCAGACTGCACTCATGTCCTTCATATGCCTTACTGGAGCAGAAGGGTGCTAACCTCCTCCTCAGCCCTCTCCCTTTCACCTACCAGAGGGCTATGAATTCCAACACCAGCATGTCTTCCTTTCTAACTCCTAATGTCACCCACCAGATGCGGGGAATGGCAGAGAATTGTGACAGTGCTGTGGCAGGTAAAAGGCAATGAGCAAACACCTTTTCTTGCACAGAATTCGCTGAGTAGGAGACAGGCTAACATAGCTTCCCCAGGGTCTGTAACAGATCCCCGGGGTAAGAAGTGCACAAGAAGAAATAGTCTCTACATTTCACCCCTACCCCTCAACCAGCACCATTGTCCTTTCTCACCAAGAAGACAAGAATATATCTTGTTTTCTAGTCTTATCCGCTTTTCTCCCAGGTTCCTCTTGCCATAGAAGACATCTTTGAGTCCAAGAGGAAATACTGGCCAGAGAGCTCATGCTGACACGATGATTTCAACATCTCTTCTGCAAGGCCAGAGGGCAGCCCCTCTGCTTCTGTAACCCTGAAACAGCCAGAAGAGGGAGATGATGTACAGAGACGCTGATGGGAAAAGGGGAAAGAGAGGGGGAAAATGCAGAGACAGCAGCTGAAAACTGACCCGTTATGAACCCTTCCTCTCAGAGTCTTGGCACACGTCTATGTCTCAGATTTTCAGAGGCAAGGACACACCAGACGCAGCTTCTTATCTGTTCCCGGTCTCTGTTTTGATTTGCACTACAAATTCTGCTTAGTCCTTACTATATATTATTTGATGAAGAGTGGGGAACTAACTGGGCTGCTGGCAGGATTTCTTTTTATTTTTAGAAGTGATAAAAAAATTGGTGGGAAAATGAGTCAACTGGGTTGCAAATCAATTGATTTGAATGGGCAGTTCTTGTTGATCTAGAAACCAAATATGTCAAAGTAGCCATGGAAATAGCAACTGCTTCTGGTACTCTTCAACAGCTACCAAGCTCAGTTATAGCACTACAGCAACACCACCTGTATGCTTTGTAAAACAGACCCAAATGGTGTGTCCTACTCATTTTCTGCTCACCATTAAATAAGAAAGATGAAAATGTCTGGCAGGAAGCAGCAGCCCAGCACAAACCCTTTTTTGGCTTAGAAGTGCCAAAGTAGCAGATGAGAACTACACCACCTTAGCACGACCATCAGAGCACCCTGGCTGGCAGACACACCAGCCTGCTAGTGTCTGGGACACAACTCTAAGTGGGAACCAACAGAGACTGCAATTAATCTATTTATACCAATGGGAAATTTTACTATCTGAGTGAAAAAGAAGAGATAGTTCTCCCACTGCCAAAGCAGCAGACAAAGCTATGCAAGGCTCTGCTGTAACACAAGGGCATGCTTCATGCTTCTGACATAGGAAGAACTATGGAGTGACTAAGGCAAGGGTATGGCTTCAGCAAAAGGAAAACAAAGGACAATGAAAACAATTTTAAAAGATACAGTGTGAAGATACGCTGAAATGGGTGGGTAGAGGATGATGAAGGAAAAACATGTGATTAAGATTCATCAGGCCTCCCCTATCCTGTCCTGAAATTACCATCTGTAATGCTCTGGAAGCCCCTCTGGGATGGCAAAGACTGTACTGATTTCAGTACACAAGGATTCAGAGACTATAGGCCAAACACATCATCAGAGAATGAGGGAGAGGGCAGTCAGACAATGAATGGGTTTAATACAGCATTAAGACTGCAACTAACTGAAGGGTAAAGTTACAGGTACAGATTTTGATCATCTCCAAAGGCACATGGATTATTGGAACAAAAAAGGAAAGTCTAACAAAACTGACAATATTGGCAAGGACATTTTTCCACAAAGGTGCTCAGGGTTTCATGAAATACATATGCAAATAGATGTATATTCACATGTACATATAGAATCACATACATATAACAAACTTTTGACTAGAGTTCAATGCACTGTTATTCTCACTTTGCAAGAATCTCTTTGCTCACTGCCCCAAGTCTCTCCCTGGAAAATGGAGAAGAAGGGGATTTGCTTCTTTTGGTAAATCCCACTGAGACTGCACGGGGAAACAATGTTTCCTGGAAAAGGAAAACAAACAAACAAGCAAAAGATCTCAAACAACGAGCCTTTTGGATGAAAAAGACAGCTTTTACTAAAAACACTTAGCGGTAGAACAACTCTTGTCAATATAAAGAAAAGAACTATTTGCAAAATGGAATGCCAACAGGAGATCAACCTTTCTCCTTCCCCAGCCTAAAAGCATCTCAGCTTCATCAAGCATTGAGGTCTCAATGAATTAATCCTTAGAAATCTAAGCAGTGAACTCCCCCTTTAGCTACCACGTCACACACACCCACATGACCCACTCAGAGAGACATCATGCTCATAATGCAGAGGTGTTGGCTATGGTTTTTTATTCTGGGCATACTCCAGAGGGGCTCTTGAAATCTCGCTATGCTGATGGAATGCAGCTTGGCCTCATTTACAACTGTTACCGAGATCCCAAATGGAGTCAGATACAGGTCAGTGTTTTCCATTATATTGAAGTGCATTGCTTCTGAAATCTCTATGCTAATCAGATCCCTTGTACCTGGTATGAGAGGAGAAATTCAGATGCTAGATTCTAAAAACTGTTGGTTTGAATGAAATTTCTTAAAATCCACTTAGTGGCATCTCCTGTCCCTGCCACTCAGCTAAACTTATCCAACCCAGAAATGCATCCTGACCCCAGCAGCTGAGGGACAGTCGACAATATCCTTTGCACCAGTTCAGCTGTGTTTCTGCCAAGATACAGCTGTATCAACTCAGAACACCTGAACTGTCCATCTATGAAACTCACTGCTAGCAGAAAGGAAACTCTCACTTGAGGTCTTTTAGATATCCATAGGGTGTGTAACAGCAGACAAATAATCCTACTTTCCATTCCAACAGTATTTTCATCAGGGCTACATCCCCATCTCCCTTGTACTTACTCCACCACCCACCACTGGTGAAAGATGAGCCTACCTCCCTGGGACTACAGCGCAAGAGGGAATCAGTAATTTCTGTAGGAACTAAAGAATCACAACAGAATGTAATCTGAAGAGCTCCCTGTAAACTGACCTGTGTTGTCTCATCGCAGCTCTAGAATCTGTGAGGGAGGCAGCATCCAGAAAAAAGCAAGTAGGAAATAGTTAAAAACAGAAAGTAGAAATAGTTCAAAACCACCATCCAGCAGAGTGCCTGAGTTTACAGAGATTGGCTGAGGACCACAGCAGCAGAGAAGTGGTGGTCAGTGGCTGTAAGTAGAGCAGGTAGGCAAGAGATGAGGATTTAGGAGAAAGACACAGAATATAGAGCGACAGGAATCAAGATGCAGCTATCAGAGGTATGTTTCACATGAGCACAATGGCATCTCCAGCCACTCGGGACTCTTAGGGACAATCTTTGTGCAGGTGCTTGCCACACCTTGAATCTCTACTTTTCCTTGATGTGTGTTCTACTGGAATAGTTACAGAGTCAAAATTCTTTGGTAATCTCATCTTTAGATGTACTCAACAAGGGTCATACACTATCCAGTGTCTGACTTGCTCAGGTCAATCTATAAGGAAACAAATACCTTTGCTCTCATTCATACCAACCCCGTCCTTCCACCATGCTGGCCCAAACCATAATTTGTTCTTTCCTACAGAGTCAGTGAAACACTAGTAAAACACAGGTCTTCAAGTTATGATGGTACTTGTATCCGGAGTCTCCCAATCTCACTGAGTTACACTACTTTCTCAGGTGAGGGGAGAACATGCATAGGCTCAGCAGGAAACATTCTGTTTGGGGTGTCTGGTGGATACAACATATTTCCTGGAGGGTGCTCCACTATCAGCGCTGCAAGAATGATGCTGTTTTCAATCATCTTCCCATTTCCCCTTCGACCAGCTAACATTCACACAGACACTGCCTGAGAAGAACAACACCCACTTTTGAGCAAAGTCTGCAGACTGCAGCTGTTGCTGATCAGAAGTAGAGAGGGGGACCCTTCACTCCTCTCTCAGAAGTCAGCACCAAGACAGATTTATCCCCAGACTAAGCTCTCTGTGCTGGTAGAAGTGAGAGGCTAAAAGGGACCAGATGAAAACTCTGCAGGGAACCATCTGAGAGCCAGGTTTTCTAGGAAAGCTTTTGCCTCTCTCGGAGAAGCCCTGGAAGATCAGGAGAAATAAGCTTAGCATCAGTCCTTTGCTCAGCCTGAATGTCGGAAGTCTCTTCTGTTTGCTGGAAAAAGGCCAGGCCAGAGCTCTGAGCACCAGTGGGAGAAACCTGCTCCCATTCAAGCAAGAAGACAAAGTCAGCAAGAGGAGAGGACATGGACACAAATATTTTGCCTTATGGCAACTCAGTTCTAACCCAGCTCATATTGCACCTCCAAACTGCAGAGGTGACAGACATGTTCTGCTCACTGTTTACTAGAAGAGTGCCAAAGAGAAAGGATTCACCGATCATACCCTCTTCCTTCTCCACTATCAAAGGAAATGCTATTTACCTAAAAGAGGAGGAGGTATTCAGCCACACGAGACACCTACAGGATGGGTGCTCAAAGAACTGATACACCCAACTGAGCACTGCAGAGTATGTATAAAACAGAAGCCTATTTCCTGAATAAGCCATACCTGCCGAGCAAAATATCTTGTTCTGACACATGGTACCTTTGACATTTGCCTTCAGTCGTGAGGAGACTTAAAATTCCTAAGTGCCATAACCATATATAATTCATCAGCTGTCTCCACAGAACTGAAAAATAAATCAGATCAAAACCATCATCTATTTTAAAGATGCTTATTAACATGTTATTCAATGTGCCAAATTAATTTTGTTTTGTGTAGTTAAAGGATTTCTTTTTTTAGGATTTTTCTTTGGCTTTGAAAGCACTTTGCCTTAAAATAAATTATACTTTACAAAGGGCTTTCCTGCTCACAATTCACATTGTTTGCTTTGCTTTTTACAATGTTCTTTTCCCAATATATTGAAGCTATGGACAGAAGCCTCACTGAACTCAGAAGCAACATCAGACCCAAAAGACACAGGGAGTAGAAGAGATTTCAGTGCTAAGAAACAAGAGCAATTTCATAGGTTTGGGAACCGTGGCATGGGGGAAAGAGGAAGTGTCCTACAATGCTCAGAGAGCAAGGCAAGATGTAGGGAAAGAAGGAAGAGCTCATGTGCCAGTTGAACATGGGGGATGAGGTGCAGCCCAATTCTGCAAAGCGCTGAGGGCTTCTCACAATGATGAGAACTTCTGGCGCCAAGCCTTCGGTCACTAAAGCCTAAACGCTCCTATAATATAATGCTTTTAAAAAGGAATTGCCAGTGATTCCTCCCAGAAGAAAAAAGAAAGAACACCCCTACTCTCCCTGCTACTGGGCTTCCTTACAGTTCTCAGCATCTGCCCACTGGCTGATGCCCACTTAGCCTAGCTGAACTCACCATGCTGTTTATAGACAGTAGCAGAGTCAAGTGTGGCCATGATTCCAGGGGGCAGGACAGAACAGGCCCTGGGCCTCTGTGTCACGTAACCAGGACTGCATCACTGTGCACATGCTGCTCCATAGAGGAGATCCCTGTCACTGCCTCAACTGATCCCCATACTGCAAACAGGCTTCCCATGAGGCTTTGACTCATGGGCTCTGTGAGCAGCACTACTACACTTTCTAGAGGAGTTTGTAAAGACTGTAACTCCTTTTCATTCCTGAAAAGCTGGGGCACAGTGACAGCTTGCCCTGAACACTGCAGAAAATTAATTCAGTACTTTTTCACTGCCATGTGGTTCCAGACAGCCCAGGCCCTGCTTCCTCCACCCTTCCAACCCCAGAGCGCTGTAATGGCTCCAATTCCTTCTGCTCTGCTTCTAGATAGCTGGGTACCAAGATCCAGGAACCCCAGGTGTCATCAGCATTGGATGGCCATTCCATCATACGGGAGGAATAAGAGATCCCAGGAGTAGAAGCTAGCAGGGGCCAAAGTAAGGCGTTTAGCATCTCAATGCAAGAGGCAGCAGCTGCAGTATTCTGGGATGCCCCAGCACTAAAAATAGCAGTGACTGTGAAAGAGCTGTTCTATTGACACTTGCCACCATACAGCTTGACACATGCTGAGCTGGCCATACCCACTGCTGCTTACAGCAGTTGTGTTTATACCTGCAACCTCGAAGGTATTTTAGGATTAAATCCAAAGTCTGCCACCAAACACAGACCCAGACACACATTTTCTTACCTTACTTGTCTAAATGCTGACTTTTGAACAAATGGATTTTGGGGGTAGTTCATCTATAATACAAGCATGCAGAAGTCTGGATATTTCAGATGTACCTTTGCAAGGGATGCTTATAAACATAAAGCTGAGTGCATGAAAACGGAGATGAAGCAGTTGTCAGCCAGAAGTGACAGCCTTCAAACACTATCACTCCTGGTTTAACTTCCATTAAAAATGACAGGTTAAAATGGCTCTCACAACTGTGGTGCTGTGAGAAGGAACCACTACCAGTGCAGGTTATCTTCAAATAGACAGCAATAGTCTAAAGAAGAACTCAGATTACCAAATTTGTGTAGCTCTACTCCACTTAGTTAAAACACTTCCAGTAATTAGGGAACCCTACTGGCTTTCCTCCTGTCTACCTCCAGATCCTCCTCCTCCTTGAAATTCAAATTTGAACTGCCCTGAAGCATGGAGAGTATTTCAACTCTGGATTCATTTCAAATTAGTGAGCAGATGATGCCAAGCAATGGAGTTTGGATTGACACTTCAATCAAAGTTCAAGAGAGTAAGACTGAGATTGGAAATACGTATTCTAATAACTGATAACGATGGACATTCAGCCTTTCAATCACACCAAGAATGAATCTGTCACATTAGACCTGGTAAATCTGCATAATTTAAATGTGTGGCTAAATAAAGGTAAGTTACCAAACATTGTCACTTTATTGGCAAATTGATTGTAAAATAACCTTTCTTTATGCCATAACTGGGAACACTCTGAGCTAAGGAAACTCTCAGCAGACAAAAAAAGAATGGATTGAAATAGAAATATGTCAGAAAAACAGTCTGCAGAGTGAAAGTCCAACAAAAGACACCAACAGCAGAAGGGATTAGATACAAGTATAATGGAAATCAAACCTTGGAACACAAGTATTTAATTCCATCGTTGTCAAACCTACTTCCCCACACACATACACTTCCTCTCATTTGTGGAAAACCTGTGAGGCTAAAAGAAGGGCATTACATTAAAGCCAGATTAAGAGAAGCAACCACAGTGTCCTTCTTTTTTCCTTCTTGAAGTAGTCCAGAATCAACAAGTAAACAACTAGGTCAGACCTAGTTTTGCAGCCCAAACCATACTATACCATTTTGTTCTGAAAAACAAATAAATAGGGAAAGCCACTTTAAAACCTTAAACTATGTTTTCTGCATTTGCATGCATCACATTGTTCAGCTTTGGTAGAAGGTTTAGCATGAGCAGTATCTCACCTCATTAAATCCAGCTACCCTGCAAGCTCAAAGTGCACTCTGTGCCACTGTTAGCATTGCTACTGCAGTTCTACCACTGTGCTGTTGGATTCAGGAGAGATTCCAGCCTCTGTTTCTTCCCATTAGGAAGACTGCCAGCTGCTTATTTGCCTCTGATCTTCCTGTTGCCGTAACAGTTGATGCTTGAAAGAGGGAAAGATAAAGCCAAGGAAAGGAAAGGGCATTTTGTGGATAAAGGAACCTTGTCTGCCAATATCCTTAAGTGATCTTCAATTCTGAACAAGATACAAGAGTGGAACAACCTGGAAATGGAAAGCAGCTGTTAGAACACCACTAATTACATGGTTCACAGAAATAAGGTAACTACCTCTAAGGGGTGCATGTATTACTCCCTCAGCACTACACAGTCACTATAGCTTTATTAAACTGTCCCAGAAAACAATGCACTACCTGTTAGGAGATCTTCCACTTGCTTCACTGCAATATTATTAGATCACTCCTTCCTGAATCTTTCTCAGTGCTATCACCTGTAAAGGACTGGCTCTGACTGCTATACAGCCTAAGAGTTTGTGGGAGGCACAACCCAGTCTGTGACTCCTCAGTGAGCTGAGCGCTGACAGCTTCCCAGACGAGTCCCTTAAAGAGGAACTCCTTCCAGAGGGAGTCTTTTGGGTTGGCACTCTTCTGACCTGCAAAATACCAGCAAAAAGACTAGAGAGTTAGTACAGCTTTCCATTGGCATCTCAACCAAAAATCATACTACCTCTTAGAATCAGGTTCTGCTCTGCAGGATAGGAGCATAGAGAACACGGTATTGTTACAAAAAGGCACAGGAAGTGATCTGGAGAACTGCAAGCAGAAAGAATCTTACTTTCCTTTCTGGTAAATTCGAGTGGTGAAGGAATAGGAAAACCTGAAGTTCATGGAGGAGTGAAGCAACAAGAATCTCTACCCAGAGCTCACCTGCAGAAGGAGAGACTGCTGCTCCCTCTTTGGAACAATCTTTGCATTCAATGACACATCACCAGACACATCAGCACCCTGAAGCCTATCTCCATGTGTGGAAGTTTAGCTGACTTGAAGTTTGATAACAAAGGTAAGAATCTGTCATAACAAACATAGTACATATTGAAATTAGTAGAAAAGCTAGGAATTATTCAATATGCTCTCTGAAAGACTTTAGCAGTCTGCACTCCAAACATGAGCATACATCACTGTCCAAAACAAAGGCATTTCTGGGGTCACTGAGGCACTCCAGAAAAGGGCCTAAGGCTTACATTGCTTTTGGTAGAGGGCTGCACATACAGAGCTGCAGGAGAGTGAGAGACGACTCAGAGGAAACACCACAAGAACCAGAAGAGTAGGAGAAGGAAGCAAAAAGCCTGACAGAACAAGCAGACATGGCTTGGAGAACAATTCAGGGAGAGAGTTTTGGAGTGAGGTCTGGGTAGCTCCTTGAGAGAGACAAGGAGAAAGCACAAACACTACCTGCTCTATTAGATGAGAAAAGGACCTTGAATAGTTTTTTAAAATTGGAAAGTAACATCAAAGGTTCCTAATTCTATCATCACTTTCTTTCCAAAGGGATTTGGGCTGTGTACAGCAAAGCATGAGGCCTAGATTTTGAACTTTTAAATGACTAGACACACAGTAAAAACATGCAGCCTTATTAAGAGTAGCAACTCCTCCAGAGAACTGGAAAACAAGTTTGCTTTACCTAATTTCAAAAGGTACAGATAATAATCTGGGCAAGTTAGACCTTGCTCACTTTCTTAATAAATCAGCTGAATGGCTCCTAGAAAGCAGAATCCTGAAGACACCCTGCAGGATTAGAGTACAAAGAAAAAGCATCCTCTACCATAGATTTGTTATTTTATCAACAGAACATTTAGCAGGAGAGAACTAGGGACCAACTCATATTTTTGAGGGGCATCTAGTGAAGTTCCTCATGGTGCAGGAGGTTCCTCAAGGTGCTTTTATTCGAGTTGCAAGAAGTAAAATTCGACCATTCTGACCTATGACTGAGGGCAGAAGAATGGGAATAAATGAAGAATTTTCCTCAGTGACAGAAGGTCAACAGCAGGATCCATCAACTTTTAATACTTGGATGTATTTTGTTAAAATTTCTGAACTGGAGGAAAAGACTAGCAATACAATAACAGTATTTTAAGTGATATCCTTATATAGATTTTATACAGAGAGGTGATCCCTTTTACTTGACTAGCTTAGAATATAAAAATGTCTTAGCAGGTTTTCTAGTTAGTGACTTAATTTTCCCTTCTTCTAAGCCTCTAGTCTAGTAAAAAGTATCACCTATCTAGTTCAACCACTAGCTCTCCCTGCTGAAAAATTTTTCAAATATCCAAGAGGCTTGGTAAGGTTTTTTCATTAATTTCCAGGAAATGCAAAGCAGTTTTATACTGTTATTAGCAAGGACTGTAACCAAGAACCATTTGGGAAGCCAAGTATACTTCTTCCTGCAGCATTTCCCTAGTAGAAAAGCTAATAGCCAAATTTTGTTTTCATTTCAGACAAAAATTAACTCCTCCATGGTCAGAAAAGCAGAGTTCCATGAAAGGGATACTAAGATAGAGTTTGTCTTGCCTTATGAAGCCACATTCTTGCCTAGAAGACATCAAAAGCTCTAGATCTTCATGGCGTGTTTTTAGAGGTTGTGCTACTAATGGACAAGAGAGCACCTAAATACATATTTCATATCAATGACTCTTACATTACTTCAGTATTCTAAGGCAGCTATTGTAGCAGGATTTGTGGCCAGACACAGATGCTATGGGACATAGACAAATCTCTTTCCTCTTGGGAGCATATCTTCATTGTTACTGGGCAGTTGTGCCTTTCCCTGAGCTCCTATAACCATCCGAGGCACCTTGTGCAATAGCTGACCAGAGGCACAGTTATCTGTGTGAAGGTTCCTTCCATTCAGAAAGAGGACAGGACTTCAAGAGAAGCTCTGCAAATCAAAAAACAGCAAGGATCTGGATAAACATCAGATGCCTAGAAAATAGTTGGTGCCTGTGAACTGTCACTTAGAGAGCTATGGCATTGTCCACCCAGATCAGCTTTTCAGAGTCTCCACTCCGAACAAACACTTGGTCCAGCAATGTATATGGCATTTGGACCCAGCTCCCTCCTTGGGAGTTGTCCCTCCTATGGAAATGTCCATTTGTATCATCCTGAAAAATGCATAATCAGTGCAGCCTCTTCTAAAAGCAGGGAACTGCAGTTTAGGCAGTGAAAGAAGGGAAAGGCAAGAACATCCCTTCTCTTTGACCCAGATAACTCCACTGAGGGGCAGATTTTCCTCCTGGCATGTGTAACTAGGTACTTCTAGAGTGCTACTTATTATGGGGTTGTAAAGCTAAAGATGTGCTGCGTGAAATATTAAAGTTCTCTATTCTCTGCTCTCTTCCTGCTTTTTTAAGGTTATTTCAATAATTGACATGTATCCTCTTAGCCAAGGGAAAACAATACAGCCAGTTCCTGATTCTGGCATAGATCATCTTGCTGGAGAAGTTCTCCATGCAGCCATGTGTGCAAGCAGCTGTGAACAAGCAGCTATGAGTGTCAGCTCTTGAACAGTCTGTGTTGTTAAAGCCTGGGGATAAACACACAGGCCCCCAAATGAAAAACTTAAACCATACTAACAACTGTTTCAGAAAGAGCTCCTTCATCAATAACAGCTATTAGCACATCCAAGTCTGACTCATCCCTTTCACCACCTGCTCAACGTGTCATTTGCACTAATCTCTCGTTTTCTTTGCTCCACATTCTTCCTAGCATTTGTGCTTCCCAACTTGCAGGAACATTTGTCTGACCCTTCCCTATAAATGCGTGTTTAGATAACAAGAACATTGCACTAGTTTGATTCTGCCACCTTGGAAACCAATGGGTCGAGAATTGCTAACGAATCACTGATGCTCAGTGATTGTATCTTCAACAGGCACTGATTGTACAGATGGGTCATTTCTGTGTTTACACAGTATTATTGCATTCTTTTCATCCATACTTTGCTACACACTTAAAGCTAAGTTCAGACAGATTAAGTATATCAAGTGCCCTCAGGAAAAGTACAGGCACTAAAGCAACTATGCATTGCAAAGCATTTACCAGGGAAATTGTTAAATGACTGCCATTACTGCTGGTTTCACAAAGCAAGCATTCTATTTTCAGCATCTTAAAGAGTTAATCCATATGGGAGATGTACAGAATACCTTTAAAAGGCATGACAAGCAATTTGAATTTCTCTCTGAATCAGCTTTGTGGCAAACTTGGATTTCCCTCCTGCTAGCTCACCCCTGTCCCACAGCTTCCATTTTGGTGCTGTTAAAATAGATCAGCATTTGACAAGTAACAACCATTTGACAACTATCTGCCATCCTCCTTCTCCTCCCACCTCTCCCCACTGCCTGGGGAATCACAGTGGGAACACAGGCTTAACACTGGGGGGTTTTTTTCAATGCTAAATGTCGAACCACTGCATCTTCTGTTGTTTAGCTGCGCATCAGAAGTGGTTGTCCCTGTTGAAGGGCAGCCTACAATCTCACCTCTAAAATGTTAAATACCATGACTGTCAGAATCTATTTCAGTCAGTTGAAGTCTTTGAGAACAAATCTCTTGACTTTTAACTGCTTCAAAAGCAAGGCCTTGTGCAAAAAAATATGCCTGCATTTTGGGCAAGTAGGACCTACTTTGCAAAGAATCAGCACAGATGCTTCCCAGACATTGACAGAAGCACAAACCTTGTCCTTTAGCAGCAACTGTTGAATCCACAGGGTTATCCAAAGCTTTCTCCCTCTTCAGCCCATCTTCTGTGATTAGGGCCTTTCACACCAGCCCACATCTCCATACTGCACCGTTCACCTTGAACTACAGCATACATGCCCTGACACCAGCATCTGAAACAGCATTTAGAGACAGAGGTAGCAAAGTGCTTTCTCTGAAGCAGCATTTTGACTACGCTTTCTTGGTTTTTAACCACAGCCACGGAAGTCCAATGCTGGATTGTGTTTATTTTCTAGCTTCATACTACAGCTTCAGGAGCACATATTCTCATTCAGCTGATCAGTGATCTTACACCCCCTCTTTAGGATTTTCAGAAGTATTTATGCACTACGAACAAATTCAGTAGTGAAAATGGGACATACCAGCAGTTCAAGGGAAGATTAATTAAAGCTTGACAAGCAGGGAGAACTTGAATACAGAATGAAGAAGGCTTTCTCCTCCTCATTCCAGCATGTCTAAATGTCGATGGAAGAACATCTAACATCCTTTTTCAACCTTTGAGCAAAATGCAGTGGAGCCCATAAAACACTGTGTTGTGTAATTTCAGTACAGATTCAAACACTCTCCTCTAATTAATATTAGAAGAAAATTAACAGATTCCCTGACCATATGCTTGACCTACACAGTGCTCCCCCAGTGGTTTATAGTTAACTGGTAAAAATGGGACCACTGCTAGGGAAAAATGCAAGCAATTTAAGAAAAAAGGACTCCAGATTAACATTTCCTTGCAGAACTGTGGTCTTCAAGTGCTGGCCTGGCAGACAAACTGTCTTTTTGTGGCACTCCTACCATAATTCAGCCATGTGGCATGTGACAGCTCAGCCGGGAAACTGGAAGGCCCACACAGCTGCAGGGATGGGGGTGAAGGAGCCAAGGAGTTTGGTTTCTGCTGTATGTCCCACTCCTTGCTTCTGTGCTTTTTCTGGCTTTACTTCATACCTGATTTCTGCTCCCTTCCCATGCAACCCCAACATGGCAAAGCCAAGGACACATGCGTACTTCCCATGTCTAAGAGCACTTCGCAGCCAAAGGCATTATCTTTGCTGTCAGAGTGTGTGACCAGCACGCCTTTTTGTGCATCAGCTGACAAGTCTGTGAAGGAACATAAGCAGAACTGCATAAAGCCTTCTCAACATTCATTAGAGCTCCTTTTGAAAAGTATTATTTACACAATGAAAGAAGAAAAACATCCATAAAATCATGGATTACTACTCATCTTTAATAATTAGATTTCTGAACCATATTCCCAAACTTTGTATTAACTTGCTATATTTAAAAAGAAGGAAGTGAAAGAAGCCCTAAATATTACCATTATTTCATCCCCTTTCTTAGTCTTTTTTATTACTTCCGTGATTTATAAGTTTACCAAAACATGCTGAGGAGCAATGAGCGCAAAAGACTGTTTGGGATAACCATGAACCCATTATTTCATGTACTGCATCTGGACTCCCATACAGGCTATGTACTTAAGTGGGACAGCAAATATCTCACTAATTAAGCAAGTAATTCTTTCATATAGTCTCTAGTTCCCCTGGGAACCTCTATACTAACAACACCAGATTGCTAGTATCTCAAATATTCTAAATTTTAAAAACATCCTTAAGGATCCAGGCCTTTTCTGCATGAATGAATGTTAATAACCACAGAATCATCTAACCTATTCTACTTCCCATTTAACAGCTTGATGTCTTCCAATTAATATCAGCAATCTGCCTTGAAAACTGTGAACTATAAATTTCAAGTGATTCAGGGAAACAGAGGTTCTAGTCTATTTGTGTTATTAACATCCAGAGTAGCTATGTGGTTCATCAAGTACTTCTTACTAGTTAGGTTAGCTGAAGTAGGCAGCTGTGTCAAAGGTGAAAGAACAGCATTTTATGCCTTGCACTGCTACTTCTCCATTCCCAGAAAACGCTGAGTTCAAATCAGCCAGCCCCAGCTGCGTTCCCTGACTTCCCCCTCCGTGCTCCCCAGCCCTAGAAGCCCTACGGAACTGGGTTCAGCCGTCACTTCTTTTAGACCCCATTTCCTTTTAGGAGCACACTTTCCTCACACACTCACTATGAACAAGGACAAACAGGCCTTTTTTTTCATCCACTCTAAATTTCAAAAAAAACCCCCCTTTTCCCAGAGATGTTAGCCACAGATCTACAGACAACCCTGCTCTCAAGCACAAGAACAGCTTTCCTTCCAAAATCTGCTTGCCTTTGCTGAACTTTCTTTCTCCCTTCTTTCCCTGGAAATAGTCTGTCTCAGCAGAAGAATGGCATGCTTAGCATAAGCTGCACTTCTGCTGCACTTCCCCGAGTGGTGGATACAGTCATCTGGCTGGTTATCTCTAAGAGCTGTCTATCCTGCATATCCAACCCATAGCAGGAAATGGCATCAGGTCTAATGTCAACTGCCAAGCCCTAACAACTGCAAACATCATTTTCCCAGCAGCACCATGATCAGGAACCTGGAAAGGTAAGACAGACATGAGGTAAAGACAAAAAAGGGCAGGCCTGAAGCTGTGAGTTATCACATCAACATCGGTCTTCAGAAGCATTCCCAAAACTGGAATCCAGCTGTTACTGCTGTAGAAACCAAACTACCCTGCTTAAGATACTGATACTTAGCAAGATACTTCCTTCTAGCATCCATATCCATGGAGCAAAGCTCTTAGGGCTTCTCTGGGCTCGTTCAATGCTGACCAGAACCTCTTATTGCTCCAACCCTACAGTCTCCCCTCCCTCACACACACACTCATTCTTCTTGTTTTGGTGATCTGTCCTCCAACACTTGACAAACCAGACAGAACAAGGGCAGTCACAGAATTAAGTGCCAATGTTCATGGAAGAGAAAATGAGTAAGTGACACCAAATCCAATAGCTAGCTCAAAGCAACTAAGGGAACCCAGCTGAATTAACAAGTATCAGGACTTGCTGACACAGAGCAAAAGCAGCAATTTTTCTGTAACAATTGCTTTTGTGTCATGGCAAAAAAATGCAAGCCAGGCACAAATGCTAGGCTGCTGAGGGATGGTGAAGAGAGACGAGAGGAAAGAGAACTTTACCAAACGGAAACATGGCTGGAAGACCTGAACACAAACACAAGCATACTTGCTTGGTGAAAAATCTCAAATCATTCACACACTGCTTTGAATAATTATCCTGCATAAACATCACAGGAAATTACTCTTCCTTACTAAGAGTTTCAGCCTAGAAAAGTTGGTTTGGGCAGCCAGGTAAGAAATATATAGTCACTCTACAGTGAGGTTCACCCATGACCAGTTATAGCTGCAGCAGCAATGACAAAACCTATCAAATATGACAAGGAAAGCTGTTTTGAGTCTGCTCAACACTGCTCTTCATTAACACCTGTGTATGTTCTCATCACATGTGGCCCTGTCTTGAAGGAAGCTTTGAAAGTCCTGGAGTCCCCCTCAGCACAGATGGAGACAGAGCAGAGCTCCAGAGATGACCACACACTGCAGCATGGAGGTAGCATGAGTCTGCCTCAAGTGTCACAAGGAAAACCCCAAGGACCAGGGTATAGCTAAGGCCCTCCTTCAGAATTCTTTGTGCAAGCCTTCCTTTGGGCCCCCAGCCTATGGGACACTGTCCCATTAGTAAGTTATTTGTTCTTTCCTTCAACATGAGTTGAAAAGTAAGTTCCAGGAGTAAAGCCCACATCAATAAATTAGGAAAGAGGACAGGGAAAAAGACTGGCTCATAATGCTCACCTGACCTAATCCTTACCCTTGTATCAGCTTCTGCCAGTAAGAGAACAGATGAAGTTTTCTTACCACTCAAACACAATTTACTTAGCACTATGCAACATGCTGATACATGTATTTTTAAAAAATCAATGCCGTATGCTATCAAAATGCATCCACTAAACCGACAAAGAATCCAATAATCAAGAGATGCCAACAGCTACTGAAAAATCATAACCATGGGGGGAAGTTGCCTCTGTACCAAACTCCATTCACTATTTTTGTTGATGACCTAGCAGAAGGCAAAACCAGTACTGCTAAAGATAGTGGACTGGTAAATAATACAGCAGACAAGGCAGAGAGACAGTAATCTCGGCTGGTCAGTGCACAGCCAATGCAAACAGGAGGTGCAGTCATTCAACAAAATGCAAAGTCAGACACCTTCCCCCACACCATAAAGGTCACACTGGGTATGGACAAGGATTTAGAAACTGGAATATACAGGCACTTAACACTTGTTTCTAGTGTCACACTATGACCAAATGGAATCACTCTTTTGACCCACGAACTGAGAGAAGTTACCCCTCATGGGGCAATGGTGTTTTCTTACAGATTCCTTAGGGCACTTGAGACAGCACATGAAGAAGGGCAAAGTTGTATGCCACTCCTAAAAACTTTTAGAAGTTAGTTAAGGAAAGCAAGCTCTTCAGAGTTGGCTTAAATCTGCTTTGTACTTATCTGTATCTTAACAAAAAAAATTAAAGTTTGCAGATAAAGATGGTATAAAGAACTCCTAGTATGGGGGGCTAGCATGGTCTATAGTGGGACTCCCACGTGGCTGGAGTGTCTGGATTTTACAAAGCAATACAGAAACTGGAAAGGGTACACAGAGCCACAGAAACTACTAAAAGAAAGTACCCTACACAGAGAATCTGAAAGGGCTCAGTTGGCTTCATTTCTTAAAAATAATGTGAGAGGTAAGGCAATTACAACACATAAATCCCCTCAAAGGGAGGGACTATCAATTATTAGAGGCCTCTTTAATCTAGCACTGCATAACCTAACAAACCAGTTGTTGGAACCTAAAGGCAAACTGAAAGCAAGACACCTCTCCCTCCCACACACTCCTTTCTAGTTTGTGTTAATTAAAAAGTGCCAGAAGTAGTGCATCTACCAATCTTCAGATCAAGTTTGGCTGCTTCTTCTCACTGTTATGGCCTAGTAAAATATGTATTATTAGCACATACAATTCTGGAGACTCTGAGACACATATGCCTAGGATATAAAGAGCGTCAAACTAGACAGATTTGCCTTTAAATTATGGACCTGAAAATCCATTCTTCAGCAGATCAGCAAGTTCACAACACATTTGAGGGAACAGACGAGAATGGGAGAGAAACATGGGTATTTAAGAGTTTCAGATGCCCTCAGTATTAATGGCAAACAAGTTCTTAAACAAAATAAAGATAAATTATAGTTGGGATGCTTTTTGTCTTCAGGATTTCAACTTATCTTTTTTAAAAAAACCCAGAGATTTAAGTTGTAACAGAAGGTACAACTCTCTGATCACTTGTATTTACAAGCTGTCCTCACTAGATATTTTAAAATTTGCTTCTTCTGCAATGATAGAAAATGTATATACAGCATTTAGTGCAAAGATGAAACTCAAGGCTTCAGAAACCACATGGTGGAAAATACTTTGAAAAACACGGAAAGGTTAGGTGAGACAGTCCAGCTGCTGAGAGAAAGTAGTATGACCCACAATTCACAGGAGAGTTTGAGGCTGAGGTATTTTCTTCTTGGGTTTTGTCAATAAATGAGACAAGAGGTGGCTGGGGATTGGAAAAGGGATTGTTTGGTATCAGGCAGATACACAAAGGTGTCCCTCACTTTAAGACTCAGTGGTTTAAATCCTGAGTAGACACTACTGACCAGACTTCTGAAAAAGCTACTGAGTGGCAGTTCAGTAATTGTGAACACTATGCACCAGAAGGGTCTTTTCTTTTTTAATAAGCCACATCAATTATCTGGGCATTGGATATAACCCTCCCCCTCCCTATTAAACTGCCTGAAATATAAATGGCAATCATGTCTGAACAGTATCAAAGTCCCAAAGCTGAAAGGTTAAACAAACAAAGAAAAAATCCCAAAGGTTTTGCTTTCTCTTACTTCCATGGGAAATGACTAAAACTAACCACTATCTTCCACAAATCCTCATTCTCCTAGCCTGTTCCACATATTCCTTCTCATCACAGAAACTCAACTCAGGCAAAGGCTAACAAGACAGGCCATTTTCTTACCGTCTGCATCTTTATTCTGAAGGCTGTGATACAACAGCATCAATTTCTAATCATCCATCTTAATACACACATGCGCTCCACATGGACACCACAGCCAAATATTCAGAGCAGGTCACAAACAAGCTGATCCACGCTGTATCTGCAAAGATCTATCTACACAGCAGCCCTTCTGCTATCAGGCACAACTGGTTTGCAGGCCAAGGCAAGTCACTGCATGCATTAGCCTAGGCCAGTCAACACCAGTATTGTTCCCAAAGTCCCCTAAAAACACAGAGCAAAATTCCTCCTGTTTCCTCTTCCCCTTACATTAGAGCAGTCTATAGGCTAAAGCAAGATTTCATACGGTCTAAGTGCTCTGAAACTCCGTGGTGATTTAGGAATGCCATGTTCAACAGCATACCACTTCTATCTCCAGCAGACAGCCCTGAACAAACACAGCAATTTCAAATACATCAGCAATGTCCTACGAGAACAAGAGAGAATACAGATAAGTAAAGCACCAAGACACCAGTTTTTCTTTGAAAACATGTATTGCATATGTGATCTCTTTTTTGGCACCATACAGACCAGACCATGCATTTTGCTTTTCTTTTACAAAAACGACAAAACACGTTGATTTCTTGGAGACATGAGAAACAGGTCTTACCCCAGAGCTCCTATAAGCTGGGGCATTTAAAACTATTCAAATCACAGTGAGGAGATGAGACCCTGCAGGTAAATTCAGCCATATGCTTTCCAGAGGAGGGTCTTTTCCCTCTGGTTTTACTTGCTAAGCTTTACCCTGGCTTAAAGCTGACAGCCTATCTCCTGAACATCACATAACTCTTCAAAAGCAACAGCCAGGACAATCCCAGCCTGCTCTCAGCTTCTCCCTTTCAATCATCGTAAGATTCTCCTGACTACAGAGAGCAAGTTAGCTGCTACAGAAAACTTAATTTGAAGTATTCCCTGTGCAAAAAAGAAACCCCCAAACCAGACCCCTAACCTGAGAGATGTGGACTTCAACCCACTTGATGAATGGAGGAACTATTGCCTCACTACTAACTTAAATACTCTTCTGCAGCTTCAGCATGCCCGAATCTCTTGCTACCACTTACCCTTGTGGTTCAGTTGTCTGTTTGTCTCTCTCCAGTTTGCTACCATTTTGTGGAACGCTTTCTCTCAGAACCCTGACCCAAAAATAAGCAATCATTTTTACAATCAAAATCTTCTTCTAGCAGCAGGCTATCTTCTATCTTTCCACAACTGGCAAAATACCTCACCAATACTGCATATTACTGTTAAATCAGAAGCTACACTGATGATTTTACCTGTGAAACCACAGATCAGATTTTACACACGTAAGGCATTTATTTAGCAACAACCAACAAAACTTCAATGGGAAAAATAATATACCCTTTGCATTGCTTCTCTTTATTCATGGTTCAGACAGAATTCATTAGATTCAAGAAAAAATTCTGTGGACACAAGGCAAAGCCTCTAGTAAATGTTTTTGATTTAAAACCACCCCAACTCCCACTCCCTTTAACCAAAAGTTACATCTTAAAATGTGGAATAGATGAGTGTGTTTGAAAGTTCATGGTGCAAAATAGAGGAGGATAGCAAAACCTCCTCAGATTTGTCAAAAAATACAGCTATCCCACTCTTTATAGAAACACAGTCTTCTCCCTTCCCTTTTTTCTCTCTGCTTCTATCCACCCTGCAATAAAAATCAATATATACGAACATCAGCAGCAGCTTTGGTGATAGGCAATGATCCTTTTTGGCATCAGTCTGTGACAAGATCGTTGATTCTCTATCTTTAAATTACATCATAGCTGTGTAAAACACACAGTGATATCCCAGACGTGACCTCTTCACATCCGCTGTCGATACCTCAGCAAGATCCAGACAGCTGTTGCAGCAAGCGCCAGGCCTGGCACAAGAATGGCTGCTAGAGGAAGCCCACCTGATTCTCCATCTCCTCGATGACCCACAGGGCCATTCTGTGACTGCAACTACAAGGGAAAAAAAATTATTTATGTCAGAACCCATAACAAAAGAGCCCCCAGTTCTGTGCCTGGACCAGATGGTTCTGTAAGAATGTTCAAAATTGTTTCCCCAGGTACCTGCAGACTTCACACATGGAAGGGTGAAAACAGCTTTGGACGGACTGAAGTTAACTGCAGGGTGCCCAGTCGCTACCAGGCACCTTCATGTTTCTCTGCCATTTTCTAAACTAGGACTCAGTGGAGCAGGACACACCTCATACAGCAGAAGCAATGACACACACATACCCAGTCAGTCATCCCTTGATGCACCACACCATTTCCTGCTCTCTTTACCAGAAAAAAGACATCAGTAATTCTCTCTGTTTTTCTTACCTGCCATATACACTGGTCCAGAAGACTTAATCCTTTGCTAAGGGAGCAGAAAAGGGATCTCAACCCACCTCTCCCCACCAACATGCTTCAGGTAGATCAGTATTTCTTTTGTCAACTTCCATGCTAGCTGGAGATTAAGGATTCATCTCTTTTATATCTAAAATGATGCCAGTATATTTAAACTATAGCAGTCCATATTTCCTACTATTATAAAATCATTTATGTTGGAAAAGACCTCTAAGATTCCCAAGTCCAGTCGTTAACCCAGCACTGCCAAGTTTACCATTAAACTAAGTACCACATCTGCACAAATTTTAAAAGCCTTCGGGGATGGTGACTCAACCACTTCCCTCAGCAGCCTGTTACAGGGCTTGACAACCTCTTCAGCGAAAAAATTCCTAATACCCTATCTAAACTTCCCCTGGGTCAACTTGGGGATGTTTCCACTTGTCCTGCCACTTGTTGCCTGGGAGAAGAGACTAACTCCCACCTGGCTACACGCTCCTTTCAGGCAGTTGCAGAGAGTGATAAGGTCTTCCCTGAGTCTCCTTTTCTCCAGGCTTAACACCCCCAGCTCCCTCTGCTGCTCCTCAGACTTGTGCTCCAGATCCTTCACCTGCTTCATTACCCTTCTCTGGACACACTCCAGCAGCTCAATGTCTGTCTTGTAGCACTGGGCTGCACACACATTTCAACACTAACATGAGTGATGGCCTCTGAAACAAAAGGAATTCTCTCTCCAGTAAGATTTTCGCCACTGAAATAAAACTGGACAACTTGAGATTGTTTCCACACACAAACCTTTACCTCTGAAAAAGGACATTTGTGAGCAAACACAATATACTCCAGCCAAATAAAGACCAGGGGACTTCTCCAAACTCACCTCTTCACTGATATGGTTGCAAAGTAATACAATGACAATTACAGCCGAGGCAATGAGAGAAGTTCATAGGTCAAACAAAATTTTTATATGCACATATCACACTGCGCACCTGGACACAGTACTTTTCTTCCTCATGGAATAGCCACCAATCATAGAAACCAGTCTCAACTGGACCAGAAATAACCCTAAGAAACAGGTAAAACATACCCTGCGCTGAATTTTCAGAGACACGTAATAGCCTGCATTCCTGAACAGTTCCACAGCATCCTTGTGCCGCAAATCCTTCAAGTCTTTGCCATTGATCTAGCAAAAAAGGAAAAGGAGAACCAGATGCTGAAGGTAAGAAAAAAAAGGAAATTTTTAACAATGCAGGCTAACATAGAAAGATAAGACACAAAAATCTTCATCTTTCACATAATTCTGCATTTAGGGCATGATACCATAATCAGAAAGATCCAAATTAATTAAATAATTCATTCATTCATATTAAAGATGTATTTTTATATGTTGAGACAGAACATGAGAAACTCCACGCAAGAATACAGAGGTGCTGAAAAAAACTACCTAGAAGCAAAATAAGAATGTAAGACCACAGTTGTGTCAATAGCAGCTTCTGATGTTGTTGCTTTACTGGAAACAAATCAAAGGTGTGATTCTAACAGCTAATGAAAATAAAAGAGCAGCTACAGCAAAATTATTATTTTGAGTCTCTTCCCTTCTTTCCTCTACTGGTGTACCTTTGAAACCCTTCTGTTTGAGAGAGTGTTGTAAACACACATTTATAAGCACACTGATGTAACAAAACCAACCAAAAAAAAAGTTACTTACATACTTATTGGCATCCACTTGCAAGTGTTAGGATTCTTCTTCATTTAAAATAATATATCATGGCACAAGGTTTTATAATCTACTTGATTTCATTCACTAAGTGTTTATATTCATCCTAATTTTTCATTTTCATCATTATCCCAATTGTATCCCCTAAGATCACATCTAGTGCCTCCCTTCTCTTCATATTTAGACACCTCAAACACAAGTACATAAATATTAAACTGTCGAGGAAAAAGAGAATAATATTCTCTGTTTAACTTAGCATCACTTTCTGGATCAGTAATAGGCTCCAATTAGTGCAAGGTAGTCTACAGAGGCTAAACATATCAAACAGGGAACATAAGAAGCAAGCATAAAACAAAATTAGGGAGTATAAAAAGGTTGTGTATCATACAAGGGGAGGCTACTTCTTCACCCATCACTTTGTAAAGCTTATTTCTTACATGACTGCCAGCTATCTGAAGAACCAGTGGGTGTGAACATCAGCCACCTGAAAACATTTTTCTAAAAGAAGCAGCCTATGTTATTCTTGAGGAGCTGAAATGAAGAGAATAATTTTATGGCCTACAGGTTTTGTAGTCTAAAAATCTCCCTGTGCAAAAGGATCAAAAATAATGGATTACCAGTCAAAAATGTAAACTGAAGAGGTGGAAAACCTTTAATTACAGGTGTGTAAATGATAAACCACTGTGAGCAAGAGAAGGTCTGGTGGATTCTAAAACCTTAGAGAGGCAAGTCACAGAGGAAACACAAACACAGCACCACAAAGCACTTCTGTGGCAAATCAAGAAGGCAGAAGAGATAAGCCCATGTGTAGAGGCACCCACCTCCCTAGTGCTCAAAGGTCTCCCCAGATGCCCAAGACAGCTCCAACACGGAGTTTGCTTGGCATCATCTAATTCATTCACCACATCCTTCCTCTGTGCACCGTGATGGAAAACCTGCCTCTCATATCACATCACTGACCAAGAACACAGGGGGCAACAGAAGAAAGGGCTTACCGCTAAAATTTTATCTCCTTCCTGTAATCGGCCATCAAGGTAAGCTGCCCCATCCTTTTTGATCCGGCTGACATAGATGCTGCTGTCATTGGCAATATACTGCTGATCTGTCCCACCAACAATGTTGAAGCCCAACCCTAAGGTAAGCCAAAGAGAAAGCTGATGAGAAAAAGCTCAAAGCTTCAAACATTCTTGCTGTCTTGAGTGTTGGAGACTGCACCCTCCCACAAGTCTTGTTTTTTCCACCATACAAAAACCCACAGCACACAAATCTGCACCATCCTTTCCAACCACCTCCCCACTGTCTAGAAAAGTCATTCTCATGAAACTGGTCTTGAAAGCAGAGGAGAGACACTAAATGCCTGAGGACCCCAGACGTTTCATTACACAAGACATCCGTGAGCTGTTTTCAGGTGCGTGTTGGGGAATACTGAGAGACATGCCATCATTTCTGAGACGCCGATTCAGCCCTCAGCAGGAATACACTTCTTCAGCACAGCATGAAAGAAAAGGAAAGCATTCTGCATTTCGCATGAGCTTATAGTAAATCACTACCTTTGAGCTACAAGAAATCACCTCTTAAAAGTGTTTTGTGAGCTGGGAAACAGGATAAGGAAAGGCGAGGAGCATTAGACCCTGTCTAATGAGGAAACAGGCAAGCAAAACTGTGCTAGCACCTTGAGGACACCTAGAGCTCAGAATGCTCCCCTTCCACATCTCAGGAGCTGGAACTGGTGTGCTTTGCCTCCAAGAATAAGATTAGGTTACACGAAGCTACTTCAAATTGTACACAATCACTTTATTCTGTTTCATTAATTCAAACATGACAGGAAATAAAGACAAAGTTCACATATTTAAAGCAAAACAAAAATGAACACGCATACATTTAATAGAACCGTTGTGCACTTCATATTTTTTCCATTTTATTCTTTAAAGGAAGCCTCAGTTACAGATATCAAGCTGGATCCAGCTTCTGGATTAAAGTTAAGACTTCTTCTTCTGGTTTCATCAAAACTCAGAAGAACAAATTGAATTTAAGGTCTGGAAACCCAAAGATTAAGAGAGCACATTCTCCATTGTACATGCAGCTAAGTTTCTCTCTAAATAAAAATGCATGACAAGGGACAGGAAAGATTCCCTAAGAAGCTTGCAACGAAAAAAGAAAGAAAAGCCAAGGAAAAAGAAAAAAAAAATCAAATACACAATCAAAGTAAATGGAAAAAAAACCAACTCTTTTTTTTCTGACATAAACCAGTCATCCAAAAGCTATTGTCAAAGACAGCTGAGGGCAAATTCTGCCCACGTTCAGCCAGGCTGATTTATTTGTTTTCGCTTTCTTTCTTATTTTCTCCCGAAGCTGGGACTGGAAACCTTGGGAAGGAGAGTTTCAAATGAAAGTAAAACCACCTTGTGCCTGCTGGGAAGCAGCAGTTTAAATTAGTCACAGGAGATCAAAGCATTTACAAAATGAGTCATGCTATTTTAAGTGTGCATCTACAGCTGGGAAGTAAAGAAATATTAGCAGCAATTTTGCCGCACCTTTTTTTTCCTTCCCTTCCCGGCAGCTTCAGAGAAGTGAGGAAAAAATGAAAGCAAGAGAAAACTGAAGAAATACTGACATTTCAACTAGAATAATATCTACTCCAAGAAGGGCCAGTTGTGCACAGTAATACACCTTTCAACAGAAAATGAAAAGAAAAAAAATTAAAAATCCACACTCCTAAAAATGATTTGCCATAAAGCCAATAACCTCGGAAAGCGGGAAATCAATACTACAGAAAGTATGAGGTTTAATCAACACTTATTAAAAAGCCAGAAAGAAGGAATCAGGGTCTCAGAACACGTTGATTCTCTCTCTCATATATAAAACCCCTCAAATACGTATATATATATGGAAAAAAAAGTATACACTTCGCAACTTTTTACCCACGACTGGAAAAATAATCAAGAGTCACAGCTTTCATCAGCAGAGGCAGATCTTCGTGACAAAGAAGCAGCAGTTCGTGCTAGACCAAGTTAAGTATTCATAGGGCTTTTTCACTCCGTCTTTCCTTTCCAGCAGTCAGACTTCCACACTGCCTAAAAATATCTTCCCTATCAATCCTCGAGCTCTTTGCTATTCTCTTCCTTCCAGTTCATGCAGCCACAGAAAGAGACACAGCACAGCTGGAAGAAAAGGAGTAAGGGGAGGAAGAGAGCACATAGCACTAAATCTCTTGTCCAAGGGACCAGAAGCAGAATGGCAGAGCTTTAAAAGCAGGCTCTGGGCTAAACTTCTGACCCTCCCTGCGGATGCAGACCTCCCTATGCCTCACTTACCCTCGCTGGAACTAAAAAAGTCCCTCAAAAAGAGCTTTAAAAAAAAATCATGACTGGTAGGATTAGGAAACAAGAGACTGAATACAAGAAAATTTGAAAAAGAGACAAATATACACTGTCCTGCCACTGGAAATACATTCACGACCTATGCAAACTTTTGCCAGAAATGTTTAGCATCAGACGTATTTTAAAAGTTGCAGTCAAAACTCCAATTCAAGAGATTACAGTATCCAATTGTACTTCACAGATAACAGCATTCTGTTCCTTCCACAGAAATGAATAATAATTCACATGGCAAGTGCATCAAGGCCATAAGGGGCTGTAGGACCTTCAATTCAAGTAATATAGTTAGAAATCTGACTCTAAAGATGCACAGCCCATTTAAATGACTAGACAAATGCTGCTCATGGTAATCCAGACTGAAATCACAGTGGCCACATTCAAGACCACTCTCAGCTCTGCCCTTTAACATTCCCTAACACCTTCCTTTAAATTTTAAGTCCCCAGATGCATGGAAACAGCCTTCCCATTGGAACCGGCTTCATTTGGCACAGTTTTCACTGACAAGCATTTCACTGACAGCTTCATCATCTTAAGCTCATGGCTATTCAGGTAGGGCTACACAGCTTTCAGACCAGAGGCCCAATCCAGCGAGCAGGAGGAGGCAAAGGGCTGCTCCCTGGGCTCACACCCCCTGGGCTCTCATCAGCAGCATGAGGGCCAGGACCAACTCCAGCCCTGCACGGGACTTACTTCCACCCCAGAGAAAGGAAACACACATACCAACAACGTGGGAGCTGGGGGGTCTCTGGAGAGCCCATGGAGCCAAGGCTGGCCAGCAGCCGCACCCAGCAGTTGTGCAGAACAGAAGGGCTGCCACGTTTTCGTTCATGCTCGTTTTAATTACAGAGAAAGCCTCGCACGCCAAAGTACAAATCTAGCTTCAAAAGCCCCCTGGAGCCTGCCATTCTGTATAGCCAGGATTTTGTTCCAGAGCTGTACATGTGGTGCCAACTTGCCTCACTTCTGAAAGTGTGATCTGAATGGCACCATAAATCCTGTAAAAACACAAGGTTTCCATGAGCGCACCTGCTGTTGTCACATGAAAAGCAAAGCCGAAAAAATGCCCCACGAACTGCCCTATTGCCTCTTCCCTACAGGCTATACTCCTCTCTCTCACCACGCCAAAGCCTCTCAAGGGATGCTGCACAATGAACGCCGAGCTGATAGTACAGGGCATGGCCACTTGGACACACGATTTTCCAATGGCCCCTAACTCAGGGTACCCAGCGTGGCTGGGCGCTCAGCGGCTGCCGCCTCACTTGGAAGCAACAGGAGCTCCACCGGAGACGGCAACTTGCTGGGAAAACCACAGGCGAAACGAGATGCGAGTTGTCCGCAGGGACAGCAGCCTCTTCCGGAGCTCCCGCAGAGGACCGACCCTGACCCAGCCAGCTCTCCCTCACGCAGGGCACGAGCTTTTCCCGCGGCAGCGCATCCGCCACGGCTCTTTCCAGGGGCACGCCGCGGCAGGGGAGGCTGCTGGGCCCGGCACCTCAGGGGCTGCGCTTCTATCCTCCCCGCCGTTACCGTCCCTCCGCCGCTTCGGTGCCCGCCACGGCCGCCCCTCCGGCTGCCGCCACTCCGCGCTTCCGCTCCGGCCTCCCCGGGGGCTGCGTAGGCCTCGGAGCGGCTGCCCCGGCCCGGGAGGCGCCGCGGGCCCGGCGCGGAGAGGCCGCCCCCACCTTACCTGAGGGTCTGCGGGTGAAGCTGATGATCTCCTCGGCGTAGCCGCCGCCCGCCACGCTGCCGTTCATGCTGCGGCCTGAAGGAGAACTCGGCTCCCGGGGCAGCCGCTCTCGGCTGGAACTCACCGCCGGGCCGCACCGCCGGGCCGCGCCGCGGAGCGCTGGGAGTTGTAGTCAGCGCGGCTGGAAGCGGTGCCAGCGCGCGGCCCCCGCGGGACGGGGCTGCTCCCACCGGCGCCCTGGGGCCGCCCGCCACCGGCGCTCACCGCACAGGCGGAAGAGGAGCGGGTCCAGGGCAACCCAGCACGGCGTCCTCCTGCCCCCCGCACCTTCCCTGGCCCCTGCGCGGCATCTGTGCCTGGCCCTGCCTTGTTGCCCAGGCTGGAGCTGGTTTCCTTAGGAAGGTTAAGGAGTAGGCCATAGTTGTCTGGGGTCGGCACAGCAGAGGAGGGAGATGTAGGACCTGTTCCCAGCCCTTCTAACTGTCCTCACAGCAAGCTGAAAAACAGAACAGACCGTGCTGGGCAGGAGTAAAAGCCCAATGCAAGCAAGTAGCACAGAGAGCATCCATGCCAACGCCAGGCTACCTTGCAATGCAATAAAGTGATCTAGATTCAGAAACACAAATGGTGCATAGAATCACCGTGCACTGCTGGCACAAGAAATACTCAGCTAGGTCCTGGAGAAGGTGTTTGGTTTCAGGATTTGAGAAGTTTCCTCAGAACTCTACAGAGGAGATAAAATACCTAGCAATAAAAGGCAAAGTAGTTCAACTTTCTATCTAACAGAGGAGCCACTTGAACCTGGGACTCTCTACCTCAGGGTTTATTGAACCAATAGATTATCAGGAAATACCAAGGAAAAATTTATCCTAATCCATTTCAGCACATGGTACAAGTGTGTCAATACAGACAATGACAACAGAGAACAGTGAAGAGGCCTGATGCAGTTTAACCACCTGACTGCTCGGCACTATGAGGACAGGCACATCTACATGCTGCAGGAACTTCTCTGATGAAAATGAGGACCAGCTTATTTGGTCTTCAGTGTTACACTACCATTTTGTTTGTTTGATATTGCAGTAAAGATAACAAATGTTTTTGATTGCATTCCTTCCAAGATTATCAGCACTTTTGGATTCCTGAATCTAACAGGGAGAGACAACCTGGGCACTGGATCTCTGAATGCTACCTTAGTGCTAAACTGAGTGTTAGAGCACCTGCCCCAGAGGTGGGAGACAGGCATTCAAGGTCCAATTACACTTGCAATGACGAGCAAAACCACGACTCGTGTGATAGATTTTTTTGTTGTTGCTAAGTAGTGTTCGCCCTAAGTTGAGGACTTTTCAGTGTCTCATACTCTGCCAGTGAGGAGGTGCACAAAAGCTGGGAGGAAGCATGGCCAGGACAGGCGACCTAAAGTGGACAAAGGAATATTCCATACCATACCAGTGCAATTGCTCACCCTTACAGGTGAGTTGTTGCTCTGGTTTTTCACTGCATGCCTTGTTTGAGTTAGCAGTGAAAAACTTTCTCGTAAGTTGTAAGATAAACAATGCCCATGTTTTTGTAACGAATCTTTTCTAAGCTGTACTTTTAGAATTGTTTTACATTCCTTCTCTAGAGGCAGAAGAAGGTGATAGACTGAATTTATATCCTATCAATTTGGAGAAGCTTAACCTCTTCATCCAATTGTTGACTGTCTGTACATATGTATATAAGTGTGAAAATAAAACGAAGGCCAGGCTTTTTGCCCGTTGGCTCGAGACCTTAGCGTGTGTATGAAACCTGCGTCCATGCCCAATTCTTAATGTCGATCTGTGACAGTGAGTTACCTGTAAGGAGGCCAAACACGTTCTGGGACAGGCTGGTTTGCAGTCAGCATGTGGTGAGCAATTGTACTGTGCATCCCTTGTTTCTCTTGGGTTCTGTTACTCTCGCTCATTATTATCATTATTATAATATTTTCGTTTGTTTCAATTATTAAACTGTTTTTATCTCAACCCACAAGGTTTACCTTTTCTTTCTGAATCTCCCATCCCACTGGGAGGGGTGAGAGGAGAGTGAGCAAGCAGCTGTGAGGTACATGGCAAACTCCTTCAAGATACACAGTGTTCCTTAGCAGCAGTTTAATGTATTTTAGAAATTACAGTCTTGGCTTAGAGCAAAACCAGTTTTATCTTGATCTGAGATAACTGCAATATTAAGTGTTTTTAAAGGTCTTCTTTAGCCAGAAAGAGATTTCAAACAAGAAACATGGATATATTGTTGTAACTTAGTCCTAGGCAGCTCCATGCTCCAACTGGCCTGCCAAATATTAACAGCCACCAAAGACTTTATCCTTACTGCACTGGCACAGACGATGTCACAGAATCAGAGAATGGTTTGGTTGGGAAGGGACCTTTAAGATCATCTAGTTCCACCCCCACTCCTGCCATGGGCAGAGACACCTTCCACTAGTCCAGGTTGTGTCTTCTTATTTCCTCCAGCACCATTTCACATACTACACTCACTGACTTGCATCTCTTGGGAGACGGTGCAGCAACATCTGCAAGCTGCCTCTCCATGTACAAGTGACTTACACATTAACCAAGTTCTAGCATCCATTTAAAGCATTTTAAAATGCAGTTAGAACCGGGGGGGGGGGGGGGGGGGGGACACAAAAAAGNGGGGGGGGAAGGGAGGGAAACCAGAAAGATTAGGACTGAACTTAGACTTACACCTTCATAGCACCTTCAGAGTAGTGGGACATTTCTAACAAACCACTAGAGATAACATTGCTGTGTTGAAATCAGAAACAACAATATTTTCAAGGAGAAAACCTCAGCAAGGGAGCTCACACATTTTATAAAACATAGACTAGGTTTGTTGGGGTACATGTTTGTTTTGCTCATATGGCCCAAGAAGAAATGGGAGAAAAGTACAGAAATACTCCTATCCAAAGCTCACTGAAAGACTCCTCCCCATTAAGTCCTGGTATTTTACACATAGAGAAAAACAGAAACTACAGCATTTTATTACTTTATCTTTCCCAGAACTGCATTTGCAAGTAAGCTTTCTACCCTAAATTGTGCTTTCATTTACACCTCTGTCTCTTCAGTATGCAGGTCTGTAAATTAAGAACTCCCTGACTCTGTTTTTTCTCTGTCTCAGCATAGATCTGTACTTGGCAATTTATAGTATACTATTGATCAACAATGGCAGGCCATCCAGGTGACAACCTGAAACTTCTGCCACTCTTTTTGTATTTAAAAAGCAAAATGAAAAAGTCTGAGCAGATACTAGTTGTGCATGGATAGTTGGAAGGTGCTGCGTGTAGTGCTTTTGTTATTTTTTATCTCAGTCTTTCAATTAATGCACATCTCCCTTGTCTGTCACCTATTCCTTGTTTGCAACACCTGAATTGCAATTGTTATTTCTCAGAGGATACCCCTCCCACTCCGCCAACCCCTCTGAAGAAGGTTATGAGGAATAAATCTGGGTTATTAGTCAAGGGGCAATTATCTTGCCTTTTGACATAAACACAGGATTAAGTTTTCATCATCTAATCAAAACCATCCTTGTTTTATCATGGCAGTAAGCACAGCCTGCTAAAGAAACAATGTTACCTCATTTCTGCAGACACGTATAGATAAGTAATTAAGGACCCATTTGCTCTAGACAAAAAGCTGTGAAAAACTGTGAATCATATGCTTTGTATTTCACATCCCATCATAATGTAATCGGCCCTTTTTGGATAACGGACACACAAAAAAAATACACATAAAAAACTAACAGGAAAATGCATATTCTGAAAACATAAATTATGTATTTGGGAGGCAGCAAGAGTTGACCATCATAATTTGTAGAGTCACCAACATCTTTCTTCCCAAATGTTCCCAAGTGTTAGGGTACTTATCCTGCCTTTACAGAATGTTTGCTAAAAGTGTGCTCCTTGCTTTCAAAATACAAGTAATTCTTTTGTTAGCAGACACATGCATTATAGCCCTTTACCATGAAACACCTTTAAAAAAAAGTTTTCACTGTGATCTGGACTAGAGACTCCTCTTCATGCTGATCTGATAGAAAGGTCGAGTTACTGCTGTAATTTAAATAATAAAAATAAAACTTACTGAATGATATTCCCATGTCCCTCATATTTTTCAGAAGTTAGACATATTTTACATTGTGTCAAAAAAATGAAAACTACAATGCTTCTGTGTGGCACTGCATAGAGCTGCAAGGACACATTCAGCCATAGCTGAAGAAAGAATCACATAGTAAACCAAGAGAAACCCTGTGAGATAGTCAGATAAAGCATCTATCAAATATTGCAGGAATTCTAGGTGGGGCAGACTTGCAGAATAGTTCAAAATACTTTAGAAACTCAGTTAACTTGGGGAACCCCACAGACAGCTCCTCTTAGCGACAATAAAATACACAGCACTTCTCAGAAGCAGCCAGCAGTCAAGACACTGGAAAATTTCCAGAAAACAAAACCAATTTGTTCTTGTGAAATGGCAGATTTGGTGTCACTGCACTGTTGACATATACATTATGGTTTAGAAAAGTAATGCTTACTGGTGTGATCTGGATAATCCTTCTCTACTCTTTCAGAGAAGGAAGATCCTGTTCCCCTACGATCTACCTCCTTCCTGAAGAGCTTCTCCCTGTAAACAGCTGGAAGCGCTTGTGGAACAGACACCTGCATCTCGCTGCACTACCTGTTCCTTGCCTGTTTGTGTGTCACACATGTGAATTAAATCACAGAAATACAGAATGGTTTGCTTGGAAGGAACCCACTGGAGACTGCAAGTGAAATTTTTACTTTTCGGTTGTAAATGATTGGCAGAAAATGTTCACAAACATCTCTCTCACTGAATTGAAGAAAACATTAAGTGAAGAAGGAAATTGAAGCAAAAAACTTATCTACACCTGTTTTAAGAAGTTTGCATTTTTAAACTGTTGGTATGAAGCATAAACACAATACCTGCAGTTTACTTAATTACATCAATTTAAGAGCTCCGGGTACAAAGAACAGCATGCCTTACTGCCTGGATTTATTAATTTAGAAGAAAATAAACAGACATAACATTTGCTTTGCATTTAATGATATCACATGAGATTAGAGCTGTTCAGAATCTGTTGAATTATTTTAATGAGTTATCAGATGGCTCTGCTAAAGGGAGATTTCCTCAAGATCATCCAAATCTACTGCTTTTTGATCTTTGGTGGGCTTTGACTCACCAGCAGGCAAGTTTCCATCAGGAACTTCTGTTTTTTTCAGTCTTTGAAAAAACTGCAATTTTCTATGGAATTGGGCCTTTACCTTCATAAGCCATACCTCTATTTCCTGTTTATAATGGATGGTAAGGGCTACTCCAAGGATACATAAAGAAAAAAAAACAAATAGTGTTAGTCTTACTTTTGCTCTCTGGGAAGTCTTCCTGGCTGGAGGGGGTCCACTGTCAATGCTACCTCCAAATCCTTCCAACTCGCAATATGGAGGAGCCCAGCCATACTTGCAGTGACAGTTCTTACGACTGTTACACACTCCTCTGTTATGACACTTTGTCATGTTACAGTCATAGTTCAGCACTGATACTCTCATACATGTCCTGTTGATACAAAGCATATCACTACCACATGGTGTGCCATCTTCCACAGCTCCCACATCTGCTCTTGGAATCCCTATGTGATAGTCAAGACCCCAACAATTTTTATCTCGAACAGGAGTTTGGACTAGTGTTACATGGTTCAGCAAGAAAGGTAATTTGGCTATGTTTTCACACTGAATCCTACCACATAAGATATTCTCAGTACTGCATTTTATAAAATGGATATTGTCACGAATACCACAATTCCCAAACCGGTCACCTTGAGTATTCACTGCTTTGAAGCAATCTAAAGGAGCAACCCTGGCTTGTTTGCCAAAGAGATGCTGGCACTGTTTACTGTGGGAAGAACATTTCCCTTGATAGCAATAAATACCATTGTTGCAAGGGGTTCCATCTTGTAGGTATACATCCAGTGGGCACTGAGGGGAAATCCCATTGCAATACTCTGGCAGGTCACAGCTGCCAGTACTTGCTCTGCACAGTGTTCCTGCTGGAAGGACTTTACAGTGCTTGCAGCATTTTCCAGACGCACAGACCGAACCTGCAGTAAATGTGCAGTTTGCGCGGCAACAAGGATCCTTTCTGCAGTTTGCTGCTGAACCACAGTCACATTGCTCTCCGCGTTCTACTATCTTATTCCCACAGTAGTCACGTTTCTTGGGGTAGAAAGTGCCAGGTGCTGGTGGATGACGAAGGCACTCAGCGCCATTTGCAAGCAGGTCAAAGTACTGTTTGTAACTGCAGTCACTGAACGAATCAGTTTCAGCATTGTTTTCATACATAATGCACGTCTTGCGTCTGCATTTACAATCCGGTTTATCATGGCTCATCCCAAGATTATGGCCTAGCTCATGGACAAATGTGACAAAAATTCCAGACAACTTTTTCTCAGTGAAGGAAATAACAGCCGATGACCAGTGGCTATCACACACTGTCCCTATATATGCCAGTCCCAGGCTGCTTCCAAACCACTGAAATGCAAATAAGTGAGCAACATCATGGTACATCCGATGGTACAGGTTTGACTTTCTCCAGCTGTTAAAGTCAGTAAGTACCTTGGGAATAGAGGTAGTAATGTTTATAAAGTTGCTTTCAGTCCAGATCTCCAGTCCCATAAGAAACAGCCGGACAGAAAGCTGTTTGTACATAATGTCCCCAACATTGATGATTTGCATGACGTGCTTCAAGACTTCGGATTTGTTCCTGCCTGACTTCACAAACCGCACGTTGTCCACGACCACTACTATCTTCACATATCGGATGTGTGTCCACCAGTCCTTCAGCCTTTCACTCTCCTCCTCTGCCTTGGGAGCCTTGAACCACGGCAGCACAGCCTTTTGTTGCTGCAGCACCTCCGGCGTCAGTCCACAGATGGGTCCCTCGGGGCTGTTGGCCTCCTCCATGCGGTAGAGAATGTGCCGAAAGGCCGGATCATTGGGGACGGGCTCGATCTGGTAGGTATCATCCTCCACCCAGAGCACGCCGTGGAGGCCCCTGCCGCAGGTGCTGAGGGCCACCAGAGAGCCGGGGCTCCCCAGCACCTCGCCCTGGTAGAAGCAGTTGTCCCGCACGAAGGGGTGCTCCTCCCGGCGAGCCCCGTCCCGGCCGTAGGTGACCAGGGTGAAGGGGCGGGAGACCAGGCCCCTCCTGGGCTGCAGGCGCAGCACCCGCGGCCGCCCCGCCACGTTCAGCCAGTAGGAAAGGGCCGGGGCGTCGTCGCCGGCCCGGGGGCTCAGCTGCCGCGGCACCGTCACCCACGCGGCGCGCGGCTCCGCGGGCAGGGCCCCCCGGGCCCCGGGGCACCCCGCCACGCCCAGCAGCAGCAGCAGGAGCCCCGGCAGTGCTCCCATCGCGGCCGCCGGCACCGGCCGCCCCCGCCCGAGCGGGGATAGAACCTGGAAGGGCCCAGCCCGGGCGGAACCGCCCCGAGGCTCCAACTGCCGCCGTGCGGGCCGGGCCGGGCCGGCGCCAGCGGGGGAGAGGCGCCCGCTCCCCGGGAAACGGCACCTGCGGCCGCGGCGCATCCCCGAGCGCTGCCCGGGCGCCTCCAGACAGCCCACCCTGCTCTTTGAGCCAGGACAGAGGCTCTCGTGAGGAGGAGCGAGCAAATTAGCCTCCCACAAACACGTTCCCAGCTTTTAATAATCTTCATTTCAAATTAATGGGTACTTCTCCTTCTGAGCAGACATAGCGAGGACAGCCCCCAGTTCAGCTTCACACTCCTTGTCACAGATGTTTGTGTTGAGCAAAGGGATCATTTGGGCAGACCGCAAGTGGGAAATATATGTCTTGAAATCTCAAAAGGTTGGCTTTTGCTTTTTAAATTACAGGATAATTTGTGAGTGGACATCAAAACCAGGCTATTTCAGCCCAAGAGAATATCTGGAAAGGCTTAGAGTCTGCAGTGAAAAAGTACAGAAATACTCCCTGTGGTGACCTTAGCATGTACCTTACTATAGCTACTACAGCATACACAGCACCCAAGAAAAAAGGTAGAACTAGGGGGGGAATTCACTTCCACTACATTCTATGATACAGATGCAAACTAATAGTACCAAGTATAAAAGCCACAAGCCTATCTACACCACAGCTGCTACATACCTACAACACACCTTAATTACAGCACGTATACAGCAGCCATTTTCCCACATCATCTCCTTTCTGAAGACTTGTCATTGCGTAGCAATGGAAAGAGAACACTTAACTGGTACATCTACCACTTGGCTGCCATCCTTGTTTTGGGGTACAGCTCCATCAAGACACAAGCATAAGACAGTGATCAGGATTGTGGTAAGACAGGATGTCCTGTGCAACACAGCTATGCACGCTGGTTTTTTGGCACATAGCGTTGGGATTCAACACAGCCACAGCTGTCACCTTTTGAGAACTCTTCACAACTTTCCTTCCAGCACTGCAAGCACATTTGGGATGAAGTCCAACCTGCTATGGCCCTTAATTATTCTCAGCTGCAGGAGGTGTATCCTTCTACCGTCCCATATGGATCTCGGGAATCCTGCCTTTTGGCAACAGCTTCTGTGTGCTGACCATCACCTTGGCACAGGCAGCAACACTTAACATTTCAAACTACCTGAGACAGGCACTGCCCCTCAGGAGGCTGGGCAGTGAAAGAAGAAGGTGACAGAATGCTCGGAGCCTCCTTCTGCTGCCTCATGCCCCAGGGTCCTGAGTGGCCTGGTACCTTACGCTGGGCACGTGGCAGGCCTAACTAACAGCTGTGGAGGTTACCAACAATCGTCCAAAGGTGCTTCAGATTCCGTGGTTTGGTATCTTGCTCATTCCTTGCAAGCATGGCCAGCATTAGAAGCATTCACCTTGTGATACACTACTTCAGATTAAAGGAGTGAACACAGGATGCCTGCTTCTATTAGGATCCATATAGGAGCATCTTTCTAGATATCCATCCAAACTCATGACCGGTTTTAGCCTTAGATTAATTTTCTTACTGGTTTTTAATTATAGAAACTGTTTCTTGTGAGGTCTTTTATGTGCGGCTAGCTGTTCAATGATTGTCCACTAATTCTCAATTATCAGCTTTGCAGTTCAGTACTGTGAACTACATCAGATTATATATTTTGAAATAAATATAACCCAGACCACAATAATGGAAAAATCCTATTATATAATCTGCGTGCAGTCTGTAGTGCTATTTTTAAATGCATACTTCTGCTGTGTGATCACTCTAAACTATAGAGAAGACCCTCCTAAATCACTCTGCCAATTTGCAAGTCATGTCTTACCACCCCTACCATCCCCCGACCTGAAGTTGCCCACTACTTTCTTTCTCTTTTAATATAAACATAGCTATATAGTTAGGACTAGAAAATACTCAGGTTCCACTGTTGAACTCATGACAGATTCTTGGGAGGAAGTGTCAATGCAAGTTTGTGACACTGTGTTCAGCACCTAAGCAAGTCCTTCAGCACCGAGCTTACTGAAAAAGGGATCACACTCTTTGTGTTCAGGTTACCAGAGCCTTCCATTTCTCTATTTTGATCAGGTAAAGATCAAAGGGGAAGGAGGGAAAGATTCCCATTATATGACAACGAACAGGTTGGAAGGAAAAATGACTGACCTTACAGTGGAGCAAGAAAAAATATCGCAATCTGAAGCTACTTCAACTGCAGAAACTGGCTTTCTCATGAGTGCTTTTCAATTTTTTTTCAATCTTGTAGCTCCCTAGAATTTCCAATGATGGTGCAAGTTCCTGTGGAATTGAATCCAACCAGCAAGAGGTTTTCTTTTCTCACTTGCCTTCTCTTGAGTCTTTAGGAACAGGTCGTGAAACACCAGCAGCCTTGTGGACCACAGGTTGAAATTTACTGGCAGAAAGAAATGAAGCCTTCAGACTGTTGAGAGATCAATAATACATCATAACTCATCCCACTGGGAAAATTTCTCCCCACTACCCATCCACCTATGATCCACATTTTAGGCTACAGGATACGTAAGAGACCATTTGTTTGTTCTGTGCATGATTACCTGACCAGCAACACTTTATTGAAAGTTCACCCTCCTCTCCAAGGAAAAAAACCTGTCTTGAACCTTGAATGCCTAGTTATCATTTGGGTTGCTATTGAAAAATTATTGAAAACAACCCTGAAAAAGTGTATCACATCAGCTTTTGTTCAGAAACCATGTGTTGGTCAGTGAAGCCAGTCTATTTGCGTAACACATCTTCATCCTTTTTCTCACAGGGGACTTCCATGTCTCAAAATAAAGCTAATCTATCCTCTTTGCCTTGTCTTTCCTCTTGCCTATACCCTTCTTGCTCCAAGAACAGCTTGCTCTGGCAAACAAAACATACTGACTGACCAGAGGGCATCTAACTTTCTTTGCTAGGAAAAGGTTACCAAAATATGAAGTATGGGGGCAGAGTGGCAAAGAGGAATGTGTGAGAGCAACATAAAGCCTGGTCAGACCTTACTTAGTGAAAAGATGACAAAGACAGTATTTCTGCTGCACCTGAGACACCATTAGCTTTACACAGTAAACTGAGGTAGCTAGAGTGCCCCTCTTCCTACAGTCTGGCTGGATTTTTGCACGCATGTGTACATATACACACATGTACATACAAATATGCGTAGCTGTTCATGGGTTTACAAACATTTACATGTACATTCAGGCTCTGAGGAGAACTGTTTCTATTTGAGTTCCAGGTAATTTTCAGCTACCCCATGATTTAGGTGAAGAAAAGCCCTTTTGAAGTCTGAATGGTTATTATCTAAGAGCAAAAAGTAGAGATAGTTCTCTTGTACAACTAAATCTCTCCTTTACACAGAGGAAAGTGACGTACCAGCAAAATTCAGAAGTGCTTGCTTCTTTCCCTTTCATCTACAAGCTTTACAAATATTGAACGTCCTTTGGAAGGACTTCAGACTTCAGAGTCAGGCTCTAAACCAAGAGAGAAAAGGCTTAGACTCTCATGCACTGAAAAACATTACTGACTACAAGATTATCTGCTTAACATCTTAACAGTAATATCTGACATAATGTCACTTCAGTAAGTTCATATCATAGCTCACTCAACTGATAAAATTATTTTAGATTATGTGGTCAGCAAGTAAGAGGATCAGAAGATATTTCAGTCCCTTATATGGCAAACCTTCAGCACTGGACAGCTACTAAGAAATCGACACAGTGGTAACATCCCTTACTGCTTTATAATGTAACTCGCTCAGAGAAAGATCATTGCCCTGGAAAAGGCTTATCAACATTCAAATGCTTGTTTCATGAATGGAAGCCATTTTCTATCCTCTCAATAGCTTAGATGCTGGTGATTTAACTCAGATGGAAGCAGACCAGGAATCCATCCTTTTTAAAGTCCTTTGACACCAACCAACACCAGGTGTTTCTGCAGAAGGCAAAAAGGCTGCTCAGAGTTGTAGAGGTGGAGATAGTCTGCCCCTTCAAGTTCCACCGTTATCTCTGATCAGCTCAAATTCTGAGCATGCAGTATAATGGGTCAGTCCAAATTTAACTCCAATTCAGTTTCATTTACTTGTTCCTCTATTCTTGTACAAGACAGAACAAGTTCTCTACTTTCCTACTTGTTTCACTACTCAGCTTTATAGACTCAGTATTTGTCTTCCCAGTGCCATGATAGGAGAAACTCTGACTCATTTTATTGCCCTTGGGAAACTCTTTTTCAGACATTGAGTTGTACAACACACTTTATTTCAGGTGAAGTCCAGTGACCCGGAATATTTTGCTCATACTATGTTCTAGCATCCATCGTTGGCCACAGCTGTATGTGTCTTCAGCAATAAGCAAGCTACCTTTCTTCCGCTAGTAGTGTTAAGTATTTCCTTGGTGCATGAGTAGATAATTTTTCTCCATTAAAAAAACCCAAACTAAACAAACAAAACACACCCCCAAACAAACAAAAACTACCCTCCCCCCCAAAAAACCCCACAAAACAACAACAAAAAACCACCAAAAAACCCCCACACAACCAACTCCTAACACTCTAGATCTTCATTAAGTGCAGTCTGTCATCTTTTTTGCTTAAGTTTTTCCAAATTACATACAGGTGCTCAGCTCCTTTAATGGCCATTGCCAAGGACTTTATTCTGACCAACAACAGCAAGGACTTCTGAGGTTCCTCACCATTCATGTCTTATTTCTGGAAATCCTGGCTTTCCATCATGGGGGTGGATGAGGCAATGGCTTCAGTGCTTCTTCCACTACTTGCTTCCAGAGGCATTTCTTTAATACAAGAAAGAACCAACACCCTTTTTTCCTAAGTATATTCACACCACATTGTCTTGTTTCAAGCATCCCAGAATAACAGCTTTCTGTATTTTCACTTGATTTAATAGTTCACACTATCTTACTATCTACTTTTATCAAAATCTTGAGAAACGGCTGTTCAAGCCTGATCCAGGTATGAAATAAACCTAATACTCACTCAAGTACATGAATACATGAATTTCAGATCTGTATCTGCATTAACTGAGGACAGCTATTGGCGTATCTACATCTTTTAACATTACAGCTTTGGATTATAGGACAAAAATGACATGGAACTTTTTATCAGTCAGTAATAAACAGCTCTGACTGGAGAGATAAATTACTGAAAAAGTGTCTTGTAACCTGAAAATAAGTTTGACAGAGTTATCTAAGCATACTTTAGTCTTTCTTCCTATCTACATTTTGGTTGCTGTGTACAAACCTTTTACTTGCTTACTACAGTTTACTGTATGAACGCAATGAACAGTTGTGGAAAGAAAGCAAGCTGTTTCAAGGTTCACTCCATTACTTCAGTGAAAAAACACAACCAAACTAGTAGTAATTTCTGTTCAACAGATGATTTCTCATTTTTCTGAGAAAAAACAAGGTTTATGTAAGCAATATGCTTAAATAAGTGTATAGCTGTCAGTGATGTTTCTCTTCCACTGTCCTACTTCCACAAGTCTAAAAGGCACATGTCTAATGAAGGAGCGAGGAAGTGCTAGGAGCACAGAGGAAGAGGTGTAATTGATATATTTGAGTTACAGTGAAAAATTAGAAATATAAACAGCTTCACTGAGTATGCAACATCATGAAATTTTAGCCTGTTTTATGTCATAAATCTCTCTCCCAAAACACTAACTTGTATAACAAACTATCACCTTAGCCATTAAGTAAAACCAGTGTCCAAGAACATCTAGAAACTGAGAGCATGCTGACATCTAACAACATGGATGTGAGGGTCTAGTAATCAAATCTTTTATCTTTATCCCAAGCACACTAAAGGCACAGAAATCTGTAACAGGTAACCTAACTTTTCGTCCTCAAAATAGAACACAATATATTCCAATGTCCAAGCAAAAAATAAATGCTGCCAGCACACATGACATATTTGCTACTAATAAAGTATACATTTAAGAAAGGCATTCCAGCAGTCAGGAGTTTTATTTGCCAGGAATTCCAATTCCTTTTTATATATAAAAGTTTCTTCTTTTTACATAGGAAACCTAGACACAAAGGATGCAAGAGTTTGTAAAGATTTCGGGAGGCTACTGAGTATGTCCATGTAAAAACCATTCTCAGAAGCCAACATTCAAAATAAGATGAAGACTAAAAACACCTCCTTTGAGGCAGCTCAGATCCTGACATTAACATTCGCATGAGAGGTTTCTACAGAACAAGCTGTTACAGGGATCTCAGTCCCTGAACTGTCAGTCTCATAAACATAAAGAAATTTCTTAAATATGAAGAAAAGTGAGCAAGAATCTCCTGTTTTCCAGGTACTGACTAATCCAGACATGTAATAGCTTCTCCCTTCACTGGAGTCTCATTCGTTTTTCGGGTGGTCCTTTAGCACCAGCACTCTGAGTATTCTTTACAGTCTCTTTTTCCTCTTGCTTGACAGCTTCAGGGGCCGGTTCTGGTTCCTTCTTGATTTGATCCACTAAAGATATAACAGCAAAAGAAAGTTAAACCTCTGATTTTCACTCCTGAAATACTCATCAGAGTATTTAGAAAATATTGTTAATGTCAAAAGGGCAACATTAATTTCAAAGGTGTAAGAAAAAGCAGGGAGTAAATTCATACATATATGGGTTAAAAGGTGAAATAGATCGAAGTGATACAGTTCATGCCTTCCCTGTTTGGAGGTTGCCTATGATAACTCAGTCTTCACTCTTATCCATTACTTTGCACAATTAGGTAATGTCAGAATTCCAAACCACCTCACAGTAACAGCAGCAAGAGCTTACATGGCAACTGAAAGATACTGCATACAGAGCCTGGTTTTTAAGTCTTGTAAGAATATTACAGTTTTACCTGGGATAGGCTTTTCTCCGGGCTTTTGCTGTGGGGGAAGAAAAAAAAAACAACACATCAGTGGAACCAAAGTTGTAATTCTCAACCCTTCTTGCCATTCATTTAGGAAGAAAATGCAAGCAATGCACTCTTATACGTAAGAGGTGAGGGTAGAATGGGTCACTCAATATACTTTAAACAAAATCCAGTTAACACTTTATAACATTCAGTTTTTCCCCTGACAACTGAAAAACACTAAGCAAAAAATACGCAGTTAGCCAGTCTTTCCCACATCTGAGGAGCACTCTTGTGAGATTCTGTAAGCATAATTTCCTTTACGCCCAAGCAGAAGACCTGGTGGAACAAATGGCTACCAAAAACAATCAGAGGTAATCACAACAACTTCACAGAATGCCAAAAATTTCCATGCTAACTAATGAGTCTCCAGAACAATGGAGTAACTAAAACAAAATACTGTGATGGCTTGATTGAGTTCACAAAGCAGGAAACTGGAAGCAGCAGCAACATCTGATAGCTGAGAACAGACCCGCTGTGATCAGATAAGGAAGGTGTATAATAAAATTCACTCTCATAGTTTTGCCAAGGTCTTAATGACTCCTGTAATTACAAAGGGAGATCCTACACTCCAATATGAGCCTTCCATGTCATATTTATTGTCTAATCCATGCTATTATTGCAGAAATACATGAAATTCCCATTCAGTTTCAGCTGTTCAAATACTTATGACTGTCTTTTAAGTTCTAAGTTACAGCAATACTGCGGCTTTTGAGTGTCGTACCTGAACAAATCTGGGTGGAAACTTTTGTCTTAGGTCTAAAAGCAAAGCATCTACCCGTTGTCTTTGGAAAATAGAGCTTGGTTCTTCTTTCTTCTTGGCTTTTGGTTTAGTTTTCTCTGCAAGTCACAGATATATTAGAGAAAGATGTATTAAAAATTTATTTTCTCTTAGCAGCTCTTTGTTGTATGACAAGTTGGTATTTGTCTCTCCTCTGAACTTCACCTGTATTTTCTCACTGATATCGGTTGGGGTTTTTTTTGGAAGACAGATTAAGGACGATTCTTACCTCTGACAAACTGGTTTGGCTTCTGAAAATGTGTTTTGATCCCCAGTGGGTTGAAGAGTTGCCCACTTTGTTGACACACAGCTCACCATTTTCATCTCCCACCCATGCCTCGATGTTCATTCCCACCAGCATAGATTCCTTTCACCTGGTAGAGAGCCCTAACTTACCCTTCAGACACTTCATCTCACCTCTCCACCATCACTGTGCATTGCATCAAGCTTTTCCCTACATTCCTTTCCTCTCCCAAAGTATGCAAGAGAAACTTGGAATCATACCTCGTTCTTCTTGATCTTTGAAATGCCACCAGTAGCCCTTGGATGGGTGATAGCGACAGTAGGACATAGCTTCTTCAAAAGCAGACTGAATCCCATGCACTGCAGTGAGCTTTCAGAACAAGAATGTAAGGCAGTGTTCAGAACTTAACGAGAAAATACAATATAAACTTTTGAAAGTAGGTATTTTAAAATTAGTATTGTATATTCATTTTTGTTCTGGGACGGGAACTTGGAACGTCCAATTTTGGACTGAGAATGTAATTTCTTTAACAGGTTCTCACAAGGCTCTTCTGAAGTACTTTTCTAAACCGATCGAGAAAAACTTGCAAAAGCAGTAGTCTACGAGAACAGAAGAAACTTGAGCATCCAATTTAAAAAGAAATACCACATCAATTTAAAAACATAAGCCTCATTTAAAAATAAATATTACATTAGCTTAACATTAATGTTCTAAAGCAAGCTTCATTGATTATGTTTTTTTAATTACTGTTTCATATGTATTTGTCAAACAATTTTTCTTTTGATTATTCAAACTTTATGCTGTTTGCCAACTGTGTAGCTTCAGTTACTCTGATCCTTCATCCTTAAACAATGTATCCTGGTATTTGGGCAATACTGCAGTCTCACAGGATCTTGCACTTTCATGCGGGATGCACACAATATTAACCAGTGGGGTTTGTTTTAAGTTACCGCACCATTGCTACACAAGATCTTTCCTCAAAATAGTGAAGGAGAGATTTAAACTGCCTATACTATAAACCAGTATACATCAAATGCACAGAACACTTACAACTCTAGAGTTAATGACAGACCCTAAGTCAGGTGCTTGATAAATCACTCCAGCAATAATATAGTAGTCAGCCAGTGGCACAACTGTGGGAAGGAAAAGAAGAAAAATGCAGGATCAGTTTAAAGCTCTGGCTGAAGACTGCGTATTTGTTGCTGAATTTCAGTCACAGCAGCAGAAACTGCAATATTCCTCTTATCACAAAATTTTCTCTTCTTAACCTTTTCCTTCAAGGTGCTTTATTTGCACCTTCGGCACAGACTGACAAGGAGAGAAAACCCAAGGTCTGCTTTACAGACAGAAAAGCATCAGCTTTAAAGTCCTGTCCTACTGCAAGCAAATGACTGCCCTCACAGAGCTGGGCTTTTCAGAGCTACACTAGAGCTACTACTAGCCAAGTGAACTGCTCTGGAAGTAATTCCACTAGCCTTGGCTACCCAAGTAGAAACCCACAATAATATAAGATCTCATTCTTCGGGACTCAGCTTTCTCTGACTTGTACAGTCCTCTCAGCTAGATTTCCCAGACCAAATGGAGTTAAGCACACACAGAGCATGCTTTTCTAAATTAGTAACGTTCTGCCAAAAAAAGACTACCTTCCAAAGGCATTTGCTGAATCAGATTTAGAACCTCTACTGATCAGATTTAGAACCTCTACTGACCAATCAAAAATTCTTGTTCATTAGAGCTGCAGTGCAGAGAACTTGCCAGTTGCCTCTGTAACTCTGCCAAACATTGTTCAATTGAGAAACCATAGCAATGCTCTCAGCTTCACATTCCTGAGGACCTTACCTGTGCACATGTGTTCCAGTTCCTCCATCTGTACTAACAATTCATCCAGTACTTGCATTTTATGAAGCTTGGACACCTGCCTAAATCAGCAGTCCCAGACAGCTGGGTGCATATTACAGCCTGTACCCTCTTCTCCTCAAATGAAAAAGGATGCTTAGCACTTCCTTGCAAATGAAACAAGACACAGAATAACAGTTTTACTGTCTCACAGCTCTGTACCAGGGCCTACGTTCCTACACAGGTAACTCTCCCTAATCATTCATCTATGACTTTTCTAATATCATCAGATTTTTCTAATATCACTTCAATCAGGCAAAAACTTGTCCTAAAGAATTTCAAATATAAATACACCAGTTTTAAAAATACACAGAAGTCATAAGACAGGCCTATCTCAGCTGTATTTGAGTGTTCTGCACTAGCAATGAACTCATTAAATTTCATTTTTACATCCCCCTTCCCATGTCTCAAATACACTAATATTTGTACCCTGATAAAATAAAACACATGGTAACATCTGAGCTAGGGAACTGTGCAACTCAATCAAGGTACCCAGCACGAACTTTACAGTCACAGTGAGACAAATGTTACCAAACAAGTCTCAGTTAAGTTCCACCAAACACCCATCTGCCTTACAGCATAAGTCTAAACACACATACTGTGGAAGCTCCAACTCCAGTCTTGATCTGAAAGGTGTCAAAACCAGAAATTAAGAGCTGCATGATAATTCCATACTCACTTTTAGAAGCTATGTTGAAAATCTCTGATAAAGAAATAACTCAAACAACGCATTAAAGAATCATATATGTTTTCTCAATATGGAACTGCAATGTAAAGAGACCATTATCTGATATAAGCAAATAAGAAATACTATGAGACATGGCAAAGTCCTGTACAAGACCAAAATGCACATGAAGAGCCTAAATCCCTAAAAAAAAGTTAAGAAATAACTAGCACTAACCCTGCCTTACTTTCCTACAAAGCTTACTCTGAAATGACCTAAATTATTTTATATGAACATGCAGTAAACAGATAAGACAGTCCAATAACTACTGAAATGTGGCTACAGATTTGATTAATCACACACACAAACAAATTCAAGGTTAAAAAGGAATAATGAAGCCAGTTGCATGCAGATGGGAAAAAAAACCTAAGGTATTTGATTTAAAATCTGGAAAGGTCATCAGTGACACTCTAAGAAGGAATGGTGCTGTTATCATAAGATTCCATCACGACAAGGAATGGACACTCTTGCATAGCCCAACAGATAACTACAACATGGAATGAATGCTATTAGCAATTTCCTGCAGGAAAATGTAGCACAGGGCATCACTTTCTCATCTGCTGTTCCCATTCTCCCACAAGATGGCACTCCCCGCTGCTGGCACGCTGCAGGGAACTGCTGGAGAAAGGATCTCCCCACCACAAGGCCTCATACCCTCCCAGTCAGACTGGAGATAAAGACAGAAAAAGCGAAACAGAAGTGCTTAGACACCAATTAGGAACTGCTAAAAACAACTGACTGATCGGGCTTCTCAACAGGGGAAAGAACTGAGTGATTGTACCTTGTGTTGGAGACTGCCTTTGCTGCTTTCGGATAATGAACAGAATGGGCTCTTGAGCATGAAGAAGGATGTACTCCACTCCAACCATCTGGCTAAAAAAGAAGCAACCAGAGTAAGTATCTTCCTCGAAGTAAAATCCGTAGGATGTGAAGAGTGACCAAAGTGCCCGGCAGTAAAGCAACGAAGTTCTGATGCTTTGAAAGCTCTTCTTTATAATGTGCAGTAAATAAAGGCATAGGATTTCCTGAGCTAACTGTCAAATCCTAGCTGCATAGACAACAGTTATAACAACCCAACCCAACATAAGTAGAACATATTAGCAGCAGATAAATAGCAGGAAAGATAACAATCTATCATCACGGAGATGTCATTTAAATGCAGCAACAAAGAACTGGTGTATGATGTGATCATCTGTGTGTCTGATGTAAGTCTCCCTGCAACCACATCTGAGCACAAACGACTTTACCAATGAACTTCTAGCTCAGCTTGCATAACCCCCCTCCCATAAACTCCCTATCATACTGTGGAGTCTTTAAATAGTTCTCGAACAACTCACTTGTGCTCAGCGTAGCAGATGGGGAACTGAAAAGAAAGTTAACTTGCACATGCAATCTCATTACACAACCATATGTGATCAGTTTATTTACAACACTCACTACTCTTATTATCCATACTAAAAAACCAGCTTTTTGGAGTAATTATGTACTAATTATGGCACATAGCCAGCAGTATATAAAAACACAAACTATTTATGAACTCAAAGTATACCCTAACATAAACCCTATTCACTGCAGAAAAAACATTTAACTACATTACATTACTCAGGTTCTGTTGAGCTGGGAGGATGAGAGAAGACAGCTTTTCTATTTCAGAGAAATATCTAAAGGGTGATTTACTGGAATCTCAAAAAATACACAGAATCCTTCATGCTTAACACCTCCTTGAGATGGCATAAAAAGAAGCAGAAAACATCCAAACACAGAAAAAGCTGGGCTCCCTGGAAAGTGGTGGGACTAAAAAGCACCGAACAGAATGAGGTTTCCAGCATGCCTCCATTCAATCACCAAAGCCTCTGAATGGAGGGACAAGGGATACTGCACAGGAACCAGTTGCAAATTACAACTTACTTCAAATGGTCCAGGGTCATCCGCTGCATTTTGACGACTTCATTGTTACATGTTCGGTCATAGAACGGGTTACTTCGTTCTGAGAAATAGTCCAACACACTCCCATTGTTTAATATGGGAATCCAGGAGCTGTCAACCCAGGAAATTCCCAACAGATTATCTGGGAAAATAAATCTACACTGAGTACCAAAGCAGTCAAAAACACTACAAATACATACAAGAGTAAATTGCCATCAGTTAATGATTATAGCAGAGAAACGAGATGGAACACAGAGTCAAACACACCAGTTAAAATTAAAGAAGTATTTCACAGAGTTCAAATAATAATTGATAACTTTTAACCTTCTGCAGTTCTCTTAGCGGTACACAAGAAAAAAAAAAGACCCAAAAAACAACACAAAGATGCTGTCTTTGGGCAGATGTTTGCCAGTAGTCTTGAACAAGAGATTCTATTCCTGACTATAAAATTAATCTGCCAAATTGCCTCCAGCAAATTACTTGTTCCATAACTCAGTGGATATTACAGAAATCTAACTACCGAACACTAACAGTTATATTAAAAAAGTAAGCTTTTTAAATGAAACACACTTTATAACCTAAAAGTCATTATAGGTCAGTTAAATTCCTACAGATTTAGGGAAATATGAATTAAAGTCCCTGCACTTTATTATCACGCTGCAGCAAAATTATATTAGTTCCTCAGGCACAGTGTCAACAACCAGTTCCATAGTCAACAAATGTGCTAACACTGGAGATCCAGGGGGAACCTTGAAAAAAACCCTGAAATTCACCCATTTTAAATCACAAGAGCAGCAAACAGAATCTCCAAGACACAAGAAAGCAGGAAGAGACATGCATTGTTTAGATTAAAAAAATCCATAAGTGATAAGAAGTCACTGAAGACTGACTCAAGAACTGAAATTCCCTCCTCACGGGAACCACTCGCTAAAGTTCACGCATTATATACATACCCAGAACTCCCCCTTATCATTCCACTGAGAATATTTTACTTCTGTGACAATTCAGCATGCTCAAGGATCATTGGACCAGTTTCAAAAATGTCAGTTCATATACTATTAGCAGCTTCTCTGAGGAAGTGTTAATAAAGTAACACTACTTGCTTTAGCAAACCAGGTAAAATACAAGAGAAATAGCTACATGTAAACCATTTTTCCTTGCTAATCTCAGAATTTCCAAAAAAGGAGGGAGAAGTCAAGGCATTCATATTATTTCACACAGACTATCCTCTCTTCTCACTATAGAAAAGGAAATTTCAGAAATGCTGCACTAAGATCCATTATTAAGCACCTAAGTCATGGTAGCGCTATTCACTCCAAACGCTATTCAAACCCCAAAGAGCCCTCCTTTCAAAAAAACCTTAAAATCTGAAGCGCTTGCATTCTTCTCATAATAAACTCTCACATTATATTTCATATACAAACTTTCCTTGTTTGTATGATAAATAATACCTGCAATCTCAGAGGAATGTCAGGCAAGCTTTAGAGATATATATATATATAGCTATCATGCTGTATACAGACTGATAAATGTATCGTAAAATGGAATATAAAGTTGGACTCTAAGACTCAATTATCCATTGCTGCTTACTGCCAGTATTTATAATAGCCTTTATAACTAGCAAGATTGTTCTCTTAACTATTCTTGGAAAAAAAGGGGGGGAAGAATAAAACAAACCATGAACCTGACATGCCTGTTATACTGAAGGGTGTACTGTTTATTTTGGGTATGAGAAAGAAAGGATGGTGTTCCGTTCGAAGCTTCCCTGTTCCTTTCAAAAATAGGACATCTTGTGCAAAGCATTTCTTGTGGAATTTGCATCACAGATGCAAAAGTAAAGTGCTTGTGACAATACTGCCAATCTGTCACGATTTTCAAGACTGTTTGGAAGACAAGGCAGAAAGCAATGGCAAAAAAGAAGAGTCATTCAGTCATTCTGGAGAAGTGAGGGATTGCCTGTGTAACCAAGCTAACCATCCTGCACAGAAGGTACTCAAAAATTGTGAGCAGGTTGGTTTCAGTGCAGAATACCAATCTGCATTATTAATTCTGCCAATTTCAGAGACCAAGATGGATTAAACAGAATTTCTTGATGATCTGTGTTTTAGACCACACATTTCCAAAATTTGTGGAGATAAAATATTCTAATAGTCTTGGATTAGTGAAAATCCAGTTGTTTTAGTTTCAGTAATATCTATTTTGAATTTAAATGATAGTCCCACGTTATGGCAGGCTCAAAGGGAAACATAGTAAAATTACAACAATTCCATTTTTCAGAGGCGCAAAATTTTTCACTTCTGGTTTTGATGTGTCATGCAGAGAAATCTGGAATGCCTTTTCATAGGCAGACCCATTGATCATCCAGCATTTTACCTTAATTTCTAACCCTTCCATTCCCCAAATTCAGGGAATATTATTATCAGCTTCACCCTTATCTGAGTCCCATTCATTTTTTAAATATATAACCAAAGTGGCTACACTTAAATCTGTTTTAATGGAACGTATCAGCTTTTGGAAACTATCATGTTGACTAATAACCCTAATTGGGGGAGTTATGCAGGCTGTAATGAATACCTTTTTACTGTGAAGAAGAAGAGAACGGTACTAAGGAAGGTGAAAGGAGAGCAATAGGCAGGGGGGGCTGGGGTCTGAAAGGGCTCCCACCCTTTGGCCTGAATCAATGTGCTCTTCGTAGGCAGGAAGGGACAATTAGATGTAGACATTATTTCTGACGATGAGAGGAGGGGACTGGTGGGAAACATCAGGGCATCCCTAGCAGACCTCCTAGCTCCAGTACAACCAGAGAATGAAACAATAGACTTCTGATCAACAGCAGAGCCATACATTCAGTAATTACCAGATGCAAGGGCCTGCTTAGTAAAGTTACAATACTGATTATTGGGGCAATGGGAAAATGGGTTTTATCACCATTCCTGTAACTCATGGAGTGTCCCAACTGGACATACTAAACTGACTTCTGAGCTTCTATATGCCCGAATGTCCCCTTCCACTGTTAGGACAAGACTTACCCTGCAAGCTAAATGCCCAAGAAACTTTTTTTGAGAACTGTGTACAGCTATGCATCTCACAGAAAAAAACATGGAAAGCCCAAATCTGCTTACTAGTGAACCAGACCTCGGAGAAACCTGAAAATTACATCCTGGAAGCAGTACTGATTGATGCTTAGAGTATCAACGGGAATTTAATGCTTGTAAAGAAGCCTTGTTCTCAGGAGTATAGGCTGGTACAAGATTTAAGAGCAATAAATCAGACACCTCAACATCCACTTGTGTGGATGGGCTTCTTGTACCAGGTGAAAAAACCTGTTTTGGGACAACAGCATTGGAGAAATTCATGGAGGACTGTCTCCTGTGGGGGAGATCCCACTGTGGAGCAGTGGAAGACTGTGAAGAGTCCTCCTGCTGAGGAGGACAGAGTGGCAGTGCCAACATGTGTGAACTGATCACAACCCCATTCCCAGTCCACCTTTCCTGCTTCGGGGAGAAAATATAGAGAATTTTGGAGTGAAGTTAAGCCCAGGAAGAAGGGAGTGGTGGAGAAGAGGTGTTTTTAAGATTTGGTTTTATTTCTCATTATTCTCCTCTGATCTAATTGGTAATAAATTCAATTAATTTTCCCAAGTCGAGTCTGTTTTGCCCATGACAGTAACTGGGGAGTGATCTCTCCCGGTCCTGATCTCAACCCACAAGCCTTTCATTATATTCTCTCTCCCCTGTCCGGTTCAGGAAGGGGGTGATAGAATGGCTTTGGTGAGCACCTGGCCTCCAGCCAGGGTTAACCCACTGCTAATACATTAAAAACAGAAGTATACCTCAAAATCTACTTAATACATTGAACTGTATTAGATAAATGACTTTGAGGGAGCTTAAATAATCTGGAGTAAGACAGACGGTTCACACATCAGCTAAAAACGCAATACAGCACTCTTCCATTGATTGTTCACATAGGTCCTTCATGTGATCTCAAACAAAGCAGTCAGAAAAACACACAGGACTACACATAATCATTAAGAATTTGAAGACAAAAACGGAGAAAACCTCTGTGGCATTATCAAAATTGACCCTTCATGAGATTTCCCTAAATATCTGCTCTTGTTCATTCTCTGAGACTCCACCACACAGGCTTCTGATGTTATTCCATTCAGACACTCCTATGAAGAAAAAATAAATTCCTTTCCTGTGGCCTCGGAACCCCCACTTCTTCTCTCAAAGTTCAAATTCTTCACAGCAATTTAACTTCTACTTTGTTTACAATATAAATCTTCTTTAATACTTTATTCAAATATCACTTCTTAAAAACATAGTATCTTTTTATTCATATCCCTGACTTCTCACCCAAATGTTTCTTGTGTTTTGTTACTTCAGCTTTCTTTTTCCGGCTTTCCTAACACCTGGCCTGCCTCACCACATCCACCTGAACTGCTTTGAAGATTACCAGCCTCACTCGCTGCGCTGGTCCCGTGCAAGTCCCACACACATGCCAGGGCTTCCCACTTAGCCCCACACTTCAGAGCTGGAACTCTCTTTTTCGGCTGTTCCCTTGTGCCGCGATCTCACCGCAGGACCTCCGTATCCCCCCTGAAAAGGCAGAGTCTACCAGAAGGAAACTTGTTTTCCCCAGGCGGCCCTGAAGCACACGCTCCCAGCCTGCCGCATATCCAAGAAAGCTGCTATTTGGGCAGCTTTTCCGCCCGGCCGTTCCAGCTTCCAAGGACCGTCACACCACCACACCGACCCCCTCCTGCGGCCGCCCCGCGGAGGGCCCTGCCCCGCGGGCGGAGCTGAGCCCAGGCGGGCGGTCAGGGCCCCGGAGCCGCGGGGAGCGGGCCCCGAGAGCCGCCCTGGCCCCGGGCCTACCTCGGATGTCCACAGCCGCCATGGCCGCGCCGCACACGTCCTCGGCGGGGCGGGGCGGCGCGCAGGAAGCGGTCGTGGAGCGGGGAGGCGGCGCGGGCAGGCGGAGCGGCGTGGGGGAAGAACGCCCCTCGTCCCAACACGCAGTCGCTGATCAGGGAAACGCGTGCCTGGAGGGTTGTGCTGCCCCAGCCTCTCACCGCAAGCCAAGGTGACCTGCGCTTCACCTGAGTGGTGCATAACCAGAACGACGGCACCAGTGCCGAAAATCAACGTGCTAATCCTGAGCTGTTTGCTCAAAAGGGGAGATACGAGGGTTTTGCAGTCGTTTTCACCTGACCTTGGCCCACTGGTATTTGCCGGTCACTTTCAAAGTGAAAGAGGTGTAGACTGCAGGCTGCTGCTCAGCATCACACCCATCCAGCTTGAGCTAGCTGGGGCAGCCCTGATTTAGTTTGCCATGGGGGCATAATAGATGTTTTGAGGTCACATCATCGAAACACAGTATGTTTCCTGTCCTGAGCAATGGTCCTTAGCATTTTGGCTCTTAAGTGAAATCATTGGTCATCAGTCGCTTATAGAGCGAAGAACAACACTCGGTGGAAGAATATACATACACTGAAGATTAATAAGCTCCTTATTTAGATTGACAACTAGAGTCTACCAATCTGCTGTACAGAGTGTCCAGTACCCTGTGTCATGCTAGCTGTACCTCCAGGGACTCACTGTGCCTGAGCCTTTGCTGCAGAGACCAGCCATTCCCTTGCTGGCAGTAGCAGAGTCTAAGAGAGCCTGGAGTATTCACCTTGCTGATGGCACGTGATCGTAATTGGTGATGGAATCTCTTCCCCTTCCATTAGAGACCTGTGTGAAAAAAGTACAGGAAGCACTTTACTGTGTATGAAGTACAGAAAAGGGATATTATTGTATGAGAGCAATCAAAATTTAGAGCAAAAGAGAGCTGATGCTGTTTATTTGCTCTTTGTTCAGTCCTCTCATACCGATGCATTAGGAGACAGACTGTAATTGCGAAACCACATACTCTTTTATTTTTTTCTTCCCATGATTCCCATCTCAATCAATATGTTAAAGTCACTATATCACTTGTGAATATTCTGGGCTTGTCTTCTGTGAAGAAGAGGTGCCTGCAGACCACTTCCTTTACATGTTTTGGGTGTTGAAAGATGTGAAAGTATCAAGCAAAGGTTACAGAAAGTGACAAGGTCAGGCAGAGAAATGCTGGTTTGGAAAACTGGACTCTAGTCTTGCCAGTGGTATAGTCATACGTTAGATTAATGAAGTTTTTTCAACATCTGATGTATAGATGTGCTGAGCCCTCGATACAAATAAAGTAATTCTGTCATGCTTGCATGTTTTGTAATTCTCTGCACACTGAGAAGTTAAGTTCTCTAAAATCTCTCACAGTTTAATTACTCAAAATAAGACTTTTGTAATCTCAGTGCCTCGCGGCTGCATCTCTAAAAGGGAGGTGATAACAGGCCCTTTGACTCTGAGTGGTTCATGAAAATAAATTTCATAATATCTGCAAAAATATGAGGCTGGGATGGTAAGTGTTCTGAGAAAATTAATCTTCTCTTCAAAAGAAGATTTGCTTAATGTGCAAAAAATAAGTTGAAAAGATTGAACAGTGGAAGAAAACAAAGTGCTGAACAGAAGAGCACTGTCCAACCATAATACCAAATTCAGAAGAAAGCCATGAAAACACAGTACTTGGTATCATTTAATAGCACAACTGCATTAAAAACTGAATCTAACCTTAATTTTTCAATTTCATTATTCTGGAGTGCTTGTCTTTGTCATTGAGATAATATTTTGTGTCATGTGTCATGTGTTATCCATGGGATAATTCTCATGTGTGCACACTGCAGATCCCCATTCATTAGTTAGCTGCTACTCGTTAGCAGTCTCTGCCATTGCCAAACACATCTCTAGTGTTATCCGCACCAGAATGTTTCCAAGTAATACTATGATAGGTTGTCATTCTAAACCAAATACCTCTATATCCCTGTCATGAACAATCCTCCTGGAGGGCAAAAATGCAACCAGACATAACAGCCATCCTTCTGGAGCATCTCTGATGCCCTGTTTCATTCTATTTTTGTGCAAACCATTTCTTTTCACTAGCAAATGGAAACTCAACCTCTATTTTAATTATTCATGTTGTCCATCTTTCCTGCTGACTCCGCACCTCTCCTCAGCAAGTATGTCTTTGGATGAGCAAGAGGCTGAAAAGTAAAGATTTCTGGGTGGGAAATAATGGGGCTTGATTGCTTGCAATGAATTTTCAATTAGATGGTGAGACTAGCCAAAGCACTGCTGGAAAGAATTGTTCATCTGGTAACATTTTCACCTTCTGCTGTAGCATAAAAGACTAGGGCTTTTTCTACTGGCTTCCTCTACAGAGAGAGTCCTAATGAGCATTGCGGTTCTGTCCCTCTTAGCAGGAGGTGTGGATTGCAGATGGAGAGATAATGAAAGCTATCACGTAAAATGAGGAATTTATGCACACTGCCTTTGATGTCAAAGAAAAGCATCTTAAGCAATGAATATTTAGATATATTCATTCCACTTGTGTGCTTTAAAAATGCATAAAATACTTGGATAAAAACTGACACCTTCTTATGCTCTGGTGTTTGGATGTCATTTGGTGTCACTCTCCCTGCAGTGGAATTATTTTTCTGTATTTCTATGGTCAGAGCTAACAACGAATCTCATCCTACTATGCTCCCCTATAGTAACAGAAGAGACTGTCCCTAATTTACAATGTTTGTTAGCTCCAGTGGATGCAGGATTCATAGCGTTGAGAGCTCCAAACCACATTATGGGTACAGCAGGGAGACTACCAAGGAGTCCCCTTATAGTGTCAGATAAGCAGAGCTTATTTGAAACTGAGAGGACCATATCTAAAAAAGGATGGAAAACCATCTCTGTGCACATCTCTAACAGTCTGCAGAGACTGAACAAATAACCTAGCTATACGCCATCAGGTAGAAAGTATTGTTTATGTATCCTCATCATTAAACTTTGGATGGTTTCCAAAACATAATAGAGGCTCCCGAACAAGGATATCATCACAGCACCTCAGATTCTGCCAACCTGCATTTGAACTCACAGATTAATAGTAAATATCTCAAAGTCCCATTCTGTGCTCTAGTAAATCTAGTTCTGCAATGAAGCACAAGGGAAATTTAAATTCTTATGCTAATGAAAAATTGCTGAGCTTGAATTACTTATGAAATTAGCAATTTGCTACTGGTTTATAATAAACAAGAATGGGAAAATATTCTTTTAAATCCTTATCTTATGGTTTGAGGGAAAGACATTTAAACAAACCAGAGAGAGAAACGTATGGGCAATGCAAAGAAAATGATGAAATCACAAAATTTGTAAGGGGGGAAAGGGAATGTTTGAGTGGGATACCATGAGTTCATCCCCCGTATTCTCTTTTAACATTTTTGCTGGTGAAGTTTCTTTCTTTCCACCCTGAAACCCTCATGTTGTTGGTATCTTCAGATGGCATTACACATGCAGTCATTTGCAAAATAGCTTCCAGTAGGCCTCAAAAGCCATCAATGGATTGTGCTTTAGAAACCCATAGCACAGCCAAATTGCAAAATTCTGATTTTTAAATCCTTAATCAGGCACTTTTGCTGACTTCAAAGTCTGTTAATTTCTCCTTTCGCTCAGTGCATCTGCGTGTTCTTTTCCTTTTCCTGAGATGCTGTTTTCTGCACAGTTTTTATAAATACTGCTAATCACATGCATTGACTATAAAAAAAAATAGCCAGGCTTGTAAGCTCTTCTTTTTTTCCTGGAAAAATGCCACTGGGAAAAATCTAACTAAAGTGGCTGCAGTGATGGCTGCAGCTGGTGCCCTGCTCAAAACTGAGTCCTCCCCACCTTGTTGCTCTCAGCTCTGGGCTGCAAAGAGCAGAGAAGCTGGGGGACTACTAGGAGTGATGATCCTGGCATCCTCAGAGCATTTTAATATATCTCATAGTGCTTTATTAGAGTGTCCTGTTTGAAAGAATAGGGGGGAAAAAAATGAAACCCTGCTAACAGTCTAAAAGCTTCCTGAAAACAATTAATCTCCCAGTAAACCCCAAAAGGCTATCTGTCATGAAGTTAATAAAGACGAAATGTCAGGATGCCACAAGGCTGCTAACAACTGCAGGCAGGAAGAGGAAATGAGCTTCCAAGCAAAGAAGCACAAACTGTGTCATCTTGCATATGATCATGTATGGAAACCAGCAACTACAGATGCTGACTTCTGTGTCTCCACAGACATCTCTGACCTTAGCATCTCTGCTGCTGCATTGGCTTTGTCAATGCAAAAGCCCATGACAAAGAAGGATGCAGCAATGCAGCAAGTATCCTTTCTACAGGTGTTGGATCACCCAGAGAGGACTGGTGGGAGAAGCAGAAACTGCCCCATGTCCCTATAGCTGCACTGGTCACATAGAGGCCAATGTCCAGCAAGAGGCAGATGAAGCTGTCAGGCAACCCTGGAGCACAGCCTCTATCCCATACAGCTCTACTTGTCTGCATTTGTTTGCTGGATTGGGAATCAACTGATGTTTTATTTCCCCCCAGTTTCCAAAGGGCAGATTGGGGCCCTGGAGTAGAGCCCTGGCCCACTCACTGCCAACAAGCAAACAGTGTCTGCTGACAATGAAGGCTTGCCCAGGACAGGGAAAGGGAGAAAAGCAAAGCAATCTTCTCCCCACACACCCTTTTTATTGCACATGTCTAATAATCTAATATTCCCAATCTCTGGACTGCACCACAGCCTTCGCGTTTGGGGGACACCTCTCAGTAAGCTTTGAATGCCATCATTTTACCGTGCATTGTAACCCCCAATATGGCCAAATTGCAAAGTCCTTGATTTTTATGCCTTTAAGTCAGGCACTTGGCTGATCTGAAAGAGGGCTTTAATAAAATAGAGTCTGTCTAGTCTGATGAAGAAATCAAGATTTGTTTTCCTGATTTACTGTATTTTCTATTAAAAAACAGAGGGCTTCAGTTTGGCAGTGTGCCCTGTGCTTCCCAGTGGGAGGATGCAAAACACAGACAGGCTGACCAGATCAGGAAGTGAAAAGAAACACTTAATTTCTATGTTTCAAGATTGGAGAGAGCTACAAAATCCGGCAAGCAGCAATGGTGGCAGAACATTAATGAAACTGTCTGGCAATATCTCTGCTTCAACAACTGCAGGCGTCATAATGCTAAAAGGAGTCTATTTCACTTCAGTGAGAATTTTCATTTCTATTCTGTCCATTGAGCCACAAATGTTTTTTCTCTGCACCTTCCATCTATCTAGAACAGATATCCTCACCTACCATGAAATCTTAGTGTGCACACTTCATCACTTGCCTCAGGTACCCAATGGGCAAGTCAGGTCCTTAATTGGAGCCCTTTTTCCCTGCTCTCCTTTTGCATTATTTTTTACTGGTGTTGGTTGCCTGGTAACTCTAACACCTTTGCTTCCTTCACATGAATTTTACGTGTCCCCACCCAATGGGTACTGAAAAAACCACATTATTTCCATCCCGGCTGCAATGTTTTTCTTCATCTGTGCCTCCACACTACACAAAGTTGAAAGCAGGCAAGTGGCCCAAGCATTGACCCCAGGTAATGGCTGCACAGCCAGGGCTGCCCATCCCTGGGTCCAGAGTGAGTGGGAATTTAAGACCATTGTCTGAGGTAAGCTAAGGTGGGGAACCTGGCCTGTTTGCTGGGCCTGTGAAAAAAGATCTGTAACGAAGTGTTCCTTCCCTGCTGGGTAATACTGCATATATCAAAGGTTGTATCAAAGGTAATTGGACGCTGTTTTGGAGAGAGGAAAGGCCCAGTTTGGTAGAGGTGGCATGGGTTTATGAGTTTCATCTCAACAGTTACACGGGATTTTGACTGCTTAGTCTGATGAAGGTATTTTCAGAGAGGAGATTTCCTTGGTCACTGCAAATGTGGCTGAGGTATGTGTTCCTCTTCCTTTCCTTTCATTAGTGGCTGCAGAGAGTGTCATTATAGGCTTCACTTTGTTGCCCTATAGCCTCTAAGCTGCAAGGTCCCCTATGGGGTAGGAAATTATGAGTGAGTTGGTGCTCAGCATGGGCTCTGGGATCTGCAATTTATGGAGAAATCCCACTCTCAGGAGCATGTATCCCTTCTTCTGCAGGACTAACAAAATTCCTATCACAGGCTACATTTAAAAATTACAGGTTTCCCTACCCAAATACAGGTTATTGTATACTTTGCTTCAGTAGGGTCCCAAATAAGCAAGGTACTCCCTTGGGTATCAGAACAGTATCAGGCCATCATGCTGGTGCTGCCCTGTCCATCATCAGAGACTGAGATCAGAGCTGCTCTGCCACTTCACAGAAACTTCCAGAGGCTGCACTTGTGGCCCCCTGAGCTCAGGATGTACAAAGCTGGGACAAAGCAGCTTAGCAGGAGGGCACTGTCCAGCACATTTTTGCACATGAGAGAACACTCCATCTGGGATATTCTCTCAACCACATCAGCCAAGAGTGAACTAGTTGTAAATATTCTACATCAGGCTTTGATAGGAAATAGTAGGCTAAATTAATTAAGCTCACATCACAGAGATTCAGCATCTGCTCTAAACAAGTGATGAACCTGCACTGATACCAGAGCCTCATCTCTATAATGGAAAGAGCCACAGCATCCCTTTGCTTTGCAGATCATACTGAAGTCAGTAGGTATGTGGCAACTTACAGAACATGCTGGGATATTTGCACATCCAGCAAAGAACTAGTCATGTTTTTCTATCAGTGCAATGGAGAGTGGAGCAAGGACACTTACAGATTAAAAAAGAAATTATCTTATGTGATCATTTCCCCCAGTCTCTTCTCCCCAGGGTTTTAAACATCCCATTTGTTGAACAGGAAAAAATTAGAATTGCAAGGCAGGAGATACATGAATATAGCTGATCTACTGGAGTGAAGCCAAACTAGCAAAGCCAGGCATGTGTTTCTATAGTACTTAAGCACAGTGGGGCTCCACTGAGACTCAGAAGCTATCGTGACGCAGTGATAAATAATGATAATAGGAACATCAGGAGATGAATACAGACAAGCTATATGTCCTACAAATCTGTCAAAAATTAACATTTACCATCAGCACACACCACATGACTGACCTTCACAGTTTGATTCAGTGCCATGAAGCGTAGACTGTGGTTTGAAGGAAAAAAATGTAAGGCAGGGCAATGATCGCCCTTCATCAACTGGGCTGTTTCTCCAGGATGGGCTTCCCCAGTATGGGACAAATCAGCAGCAAAGTGTTTTGTTCACATATAGAGTGCTGCATCTGTAAAAAATTGCATCTGTGAGAAATTGCATTTCTGCCCAGCAGGAAACGTCCTTACATAATCAGCTGGGGCTCTGTACTGGAAAAGGACAGCTTGAGCCTTACTGAGCTATGCAGTCTTATACAGCTGTACAGCCCCAAAACAATCCTTGTTTAGTGTCTGACACTTTACCAAGTCTCTCAGTCATGTTAATTTTTTTTTTTTATTATTCCTAGTCATAACAAGATTTGGATTTAAGGAAGGGTAGGTTACATGAGTTCTCTTGCCTTTGTATCCACTATCAGACCTGTGGTGAAATCAATATCTCTCGGATTTTAGCTCCAGGATTACTGGATTGTCTTTTACATCCATATTATCCATCTATCCAACACACTTGAACAACTTCTTGTTGTTCCTTCCTAAAAAGGAAAGGTGAGTGGAGAGGAGCATTATATGGCTAATGACTTGCTAGCCTTTGAGATGAAACCTTGGACTCTATTCTGGGCAGAATAATTGATCGTTTCAAACTGATTCTCGGGTGAGTATCAGGGATACAGAAGCGGTAGCCTGAATTTTTGTATTGCTCATGGGTTTTTGACTTTCTCATTCATACTGGCTTTTATGGCAGATCAAATGTCTCCTTTGTCTTTGAACATTTATTAAAGTGGACATGGAAAGCTGCATTCATCCCATATTTCTCTTTATATATGAATTTCATTTTTAAAAATGCATATGTTTATCTGTTTTATAGTCCTCCTTAACCAGATTTATTCAGTACAATTTACAAAATCCCCAAAGCCTCCCAGTACCAAATAAGCAATCTTGCTAATAAGGTCAAGCATTGCTTATTCTATCTGTTCTGCATTTTTAGTACTGGTATTTCTAAGCCTAGAACTTATTTAAAGAGAGATTTATCTAAGCTGATCCTCATAAGCAAACCATACTTTTTTGAAAACCAATGGGTTAAGAATTAAATGAAGTGTGAATACTGCAGTCATTGGGTAGTTGGTTGACAGGACATGCAATCAGAGAAACAAATAAAGGCATGGTCAATGGATAATTTTTTAAATTATATTAATACAGATATTTTCATTTTGGAGGAAAATAGTCCATTTTGTTGCTATTCAGTCTCCTCAACACTAGGAAATCTTTATTTCCTGAGCTGCCAGGACACTCCTGCTCAGGGCTAAGAAATTATTGTGACAGGTGTGCACAGACAAGTAGGTCAGTAAGGACTGCTCATCTGACTCTCCTCAGGGCAATATTGTTAATGTAAGCTGTGCATGACAGCTTATGGGGAAAGAAATACCTTTCAAACAGTCTACCAATGCAATAACAGTGTGTTGCAGGAACCACTAAGTAAATTTTCTGCAGTGAAATCCTCAGTGAGCTTTGATTAAATAGGGATAGTACTAATCTCTACATGTCCACACTTGAGACCTTACATTGACAATGCCACGTGGACCCACTACATGAGTTTGAAAGTCTTTCATACATCAAGGTCCATTAGAATTTCTCTTCTCTTTGCAGGATGAAGCAATGATGTTTCCTCACTCAATTTAAGCTCTCAGTATACACACAGTTATACTGATACCACACAGTGCTGGCCACCTTCCATCACTGCAGTGTCCTAAGAGATGAGGCCTAGCCTGGAAAGCTGTCTGGATGGGGAACAGAACCATTTTTGCAACAAAATTAGAAAGATGAGAACCTCACATGTGAACTGCAGGGCTGATGCTACTGGAATCACACACAGATGGTAAGTCTGTGACCATACTGCCTGGGGCTTTGTGCTCGCCAGACCACACAAATTTTTTTGTAGCAAATCTGGGAATGCACGTCCTCAGGAAAACTCCACATGCTTCACGATGAATGTTGGATATACAGCAAGAAGCATTCCTCTTTCATAGGTTTCCTTCCTTTTTCTTGTAAGCTTTCTTGTAAGCAAATCACCCATATATGTGGTAAATGAGCTTAATGATGTCCATGCAGCTTTTACTCAAATGGTTTCACTTGAGCACTTCTTTACATACAAGAATCCCTGTGCTCAGAAATGGATCTGTCTCTAGGATGAAGTGAGCCATCTGCTTAGCTGTGTACTGCAGCACCCTCAGCACATTAGGAGAGAGAGAGAAAAGCAAGCAGAATAACCACATCTCACTGGAAAAGTAAGTACGAATGCATTTACACTGAAATTTGACCCAGGCCCTGCAGTTTACCCTTCAAACAGCACAAGCATGTTAAAGGTCAGGACCACAAAACACCTTCATCGCACCTCTCTTCCAAAGATAGCACAGCTAACTGAGCTGCAGGGCCTGCCAGTCTGCCGACAGAGTGGCTAAGTGCTCTCTTAGGGGACAGTACCATTTACTGTATCATCAGCCACACTTCCTGAAATAGCCTGTTTCTCCTCAGAGGCCACTCTGATCACCATCAACAACTTGCAGGGATTTTTGAGACCAGACAGGAAAACAGCACAAACCTTCCCTTTGACATCAGCCCAGTCAGGTATGTCTAGCACAGCAAGAGCCTTCCCAGATGCCAGGGTTTGGTACCCCTCAGGCATGACAAAGTTATTAGACATGGAACCTTTACCTTAGCGAAGATTGTCCCATGACATAAGACAATGAAAATGGATGGGGGATGCAAGATAATTCATGTAAGCCCTGGTTTTCAAAGACATTGCCCAACTAGGAGCTTTCCAGACAACTCTGCTTGTTTTGAGACCTTAACTCCTTTGCAGACTGCCAGACCAGATATTAAAAAGGCACACACTTCTCTAGCAGGTCTGCTTGCTCTGTAAAATTACTGCTCATAGTTTTCCTCTTGCAGTTCAGCTGAAGTTGGGAATACTGTGCCTCACACAAAGCAAGAAATTAGAAGCACAAGAATTTCCATTTGCTCCCATGTGTCATTTTTAATCTCATAAACAAAGACTATGCCACAAAAGTAAGAGAGAGATGGTTTTTCAAGCTTAGAGGTAGTGAGATGCACTTTTGATGTGTGCCTATATGACACCATGGAAGAATTCAGCTGTATGAGTTACAGCTGTATATGCCAGTTGAACCCAAGGGTGCTGGTGTGAGCTCTTTAGGTAATGGGCAAGTAATGATAAATATGCACTTATCCTGGAGTGTAGTTGCAATCAGTGCTTGATCCTGAAGATGTAAGCATGGTGTAAAGACTAGGAAACAGTCCTAATGTGAACACACAAACTGAGCATGCTTTACTGCTGGTGACCATTGGATGGCGTTTCTCTTCAGAGTACCAGCAATTCAAAGTTCATGAGGAGTCAGTGCATTTTAGGATTCTTTTTCTTTGTTCAGTAATTCAGTTTCCAGTTACACTCACATACTGTCTCATTAGAGTTAAACCCAAGTGACTTATTCTGCACTCCTGTACAGATCTGAGCACCAAGTGTCACCTGGTCACTCTTGGAGTTAAGTGATCTTTACTAACATTGAACCACTTGCCATTTACCTGGGTAGCAGGAGGATGCCAGACATGAGCAGACCTGCGGAAACTGCTTCTATGCAGTCTCTTATTCCCTACTAACGCTGCACAATGTGCAGTCTTTCAGCATTACGGGAATGAGTGCCTTTACCTTCATGGAGGGCCAGATCAGGCACCCTGCCAGTCTGGTAGAACAGCTAATGCACAGTAACTCAAGCCCATAATGCTGTGGTGTAGCATTAGGCAGTTCTGTAGGTCTCCCTGGGGCAGTAGCAACTGACAGTGGAGAGAGGGTCTGCTTCCTCAGGGTCTCAGAAAAAGCATTGTTCTCAAGTCAGATCTAGGTCACTGCTAACTCAAAACCCTCACACCACTCTCCTTTGCCTGTCGTAGATGTGCCTTCAGAATTAGGACAGCTTTGGATGCTGGAAGATAAGATAGAGGAAAAATAAGGGCTGAAAGATATAGGAGGGCCTATTTTGTGGTTCTCAATATCCGTCTGATAAGCAAGATGTGGGTGTGATTTTTTCCAGGCCTACTCTTTTCACACACGACAGAGGAATCAACCTTGCTGCTCTTAAGTCCAGCCTGAGTAAAGTGCAGGAGCTACCCAGAACAACGGGGTTCGCTTGAGAGGGTATAGCTGCAGCCTGCAGATGGGCTGTCAATAGCTGATTTTAAGAGGTTAAAAGAGTTTGTCAAACATTTTTGGCAGCATTCCCTTCCAGTGTGACTGTTCAGCAAATCAGAGTACTCATTTTTAATTGAAGTGCAAAAAGAAACACTGGGAATGCTGTTAAATTGTTTTTATTTGACCTGTCCTGGGTTCATGGGTAAGCCTCTTAGTCAGCAGTTTGTTACCGCACACATAAAAAGGAAGGAAAGAATCCAGAACACTGAAACCAGAATTTGGAAGAATTGTTTTAATTCTGAACAGCTGCTCTGTTTAACCATCCACCTCTTCGTATTGTCAGCAGGCATTTTTTGTGACAAAGATGCTGCTCATATACGCACACAAGCAATGGCTTGTCACGGAGACTCTCTTATTTGCCTGCAAAGATTTCTGTGGGCTATTCTTCCTTGATTGGATACTATTCCTGGGAGATTCATTGTAGTCCTGACTAACCATTCTCAACCAGGCAGTCATCAGGCATCAAACAGCCTGCAGGATCAACTGACCCATCACAGAATGCAGACCATAGAAGAAGACATGCACCATACTCTCCAAATGTGTTGCATCTGATGGACACTTGTAAACAAAGGATCTTGTGTTCTAAAAAAGGAATTTTTGACTGCAACAAATGAGATTGAGAGATCAAAGAAATTTGTACCAAGGTGGCACCTTCTGTTAAATGTGATTTTATTTCCCTTTCCTCTCTTCCTTGGATATAACTACATAAGGCAATCTCCCCCAACAAAGAATTTCAGAGGCTTCTCTGTTTTTGTTCTCCTGGCCTTTCAGAAGTTCTTTCTCCTCTTTTCCCTGTATATGGACATAAATGGCTATGCTGCAAAGCTTTACATACAGTTTGGAAATAAATAATGGATGATTGACTAAGCTGGTGACAGACTGTAGCAGCAGCAGCTGTATATGCTGGAAGCTTGCTGCTGTTTGGGAATTCTGCAGCTGAATGGAGGCAATGAGGGATCTCCTGTTCACAAGGGATTGACACCATCATCACAACTGGAAATAGGTGAGGCTTTGTCATGAAGGATTTGGTGAAACAACTCTCCCATGGTCAACAGTCCCATCAACATGAACAAATGCACAAGAACTGGACTGAAGCCTTACATGCTATACTGCTTTCCAAATTGATATCTAGTTTTCAATATATATAGACTTGCTTCCTCATAGCAGCCCTTAGAGTTCCAATTTATAAAAAGCTCACCTAACAGCATAAATGCTACAGTGGATTCACTTCCATCTAGAAGGATCATAGAATGGTTTGGGTTGGAAGGAACCTTAAAGATCATCTTGTTCAAACCTACCTGCCATGGGCAGGGACACCTTCACTAGCCCACGTTACTCAAAGTCCCATCCAGCCTGGCCTTGAACACTCCTAGGGATGCGTTCTCCAGAAGCTTCTCTGGGTAACCTGTTCTAGTGCCTCACCCCCCTCATCACAGACACACTGCCCTCATCATAGACAAACATCCTCTTTATGTCCAATAAATCTACCCTCTTTCAGTTTAAAGCCATCCCCCCTTGTCATAACACTACCTGCCCTTGTTAAAAGTCCCTCTCCAACTCTCTTTTTGGTCCCTTGTAGCTCCCTTTAGGTACTGAAAGGCTGCAATAAGGTCGCCCCGCCAAGCCGCCTTCTCTCCAGGCTGAACAACCCCAACTCTCTCAGCCTGTCTTCATAGGAAAGATTCTCCAGACCTTCAATGCTCCACCAGAGCCCAAATGCCCAGCCTCCTCAATTGTCTCAGGAGCCTTTCCAGTTTCCTTACGGCAGTATCCTGAAATGCAAGGAATCTGTTCCATATGCCTGTAAATTAATCGTCTTATGTGCAGGCAGAAACAATTGCACCTGGAGGAAGGCTGGGACAGTTCACACGTATGTGAGATCCAGTATTTTTCTCAATATTTACCATTTCCTCCAAGAACACATCTTCCAACCACAAACAGGACTCCACAAAGACAATTTTCTTCAGGTAACCTGTGAACAGGAAATTATGGTTTAGTGAGTCACAGATCCTAAAATATCCTATGAATCATGTGACCTCTGCATAATACTACTATTAATAATAATTAAGCAATGCAAGCGTACGCTTTTGGAACATGCTAAGGAAAGTTCAGTGTGGAGGAGGAGAGACAGGCACACTCAGGCAGTTTTAGACACTCACAGCACCTGGGGGCATCCAGACAGACAGGCACACTCCACCTATTACAGAATGAGATAGATAAGCACATTCTGCTTCTGTGAACAGAAAACCCCTCACAGCTGGACAAAAGACAGGCACGACAGCTAATACTGACCAATACCATGACCTCATCTCATGGCACACAGGTAATGACTGCAAACTGGCTTAATTTTATCTGAATTTATGTATGCTTTATTTCACAGTTCAGTGCATCAATATAATATATAAACTTTTTCTGATGCTTTCAGGTTCCTGTCATGTTTTCAAGCTGGATATCACTAGAGGTGTTGACCACCGGCAAGCCTGTATGGGGAGACTAGTGGGCCCAAGGCAGCTGAAAGCTAGACCTGAACATCATGTCACATGTTAAATGAAATGTGAGATGTCTCTCAAGCACAAATCTTGTCTGACTTGGAAAGGCGACAGCTTCTCATGTTTTCCTCCAAGCACCATATTCCTCTTGAAAAACAAGCAAACAAACAGTCCTTTATGCTGTGGTCAGTGTGGTGACCCTATGACTGGTGTGATGTTTCCTAAATATTTTAGTACAGCCAACACTACTTAACTCCTCTCCAGGAAGAAGGATCTAGTGGACTAAACCAACCTTTGCCAGTCATCCTGCACATCTTATGGCAGCTTTGAATTCTCTGGCTGAGAGATCTAGCTCTCAGGTGAGAGATACTGTTTGCTGTCAACAAAGAGTCTAAGCTGGCCAATAAACAGCATTCAGACATTTCTGGTATGGTCTGTTTTGAGATTGTGGCATTCATCTTCATAGGCACCAGCAATGTCAGGAAGAGAGTTTGGACATTTCTGGAAGAACTACAAGGTAGAAAACTTATTTGGGCACGTAAGCAACACCTGGGACCAAGCTACAGTTTGGTATATTCAGTATGGTTCATAATGCAAGGACCACCCAGTTTTGCCACTAATTTGTGACCTTTTCTGACCATATCTACACCCATAATGCCAGTGGCCACTGCCAAACTCTTCTGTTAGAAAACTTACACTTTTCATAGCTTGTTTCAGACTACCTCTGTTGATCAGTAACCAAAGGAAGAAATCTCAAAGATCTCTTAAGCATGGGGGTGGGAGAGGAGAAAAAGTCACTTATGTCTCGGTGCCCCCCTCTGCCATGTAAGTCCATGGGTTCAGGTAAACACCGAAAAACAGAAGCAACTATTCCCAGCATCACTTTGCTACATCACCCTCCAAGAAAACAGTCCCTTCTTCGATTGCTTCTGCAGCTGCTCAGATTTGAGCAATTAATCCTCTGTGGCAATCTCCTTTCCTCTGGCAAAGTCAGTGTTCCAGCACAAGAGATATACATTGTCCTTGTGAATTGTCCCAAGCAGCAATCAATAATGTTTCAATGAAACCTCAGGAATTACTTAAACTTACTTTGTGCAATATGACTAGCAGACAGATTAAAAAAATATCGCAACAGGAATTTTCCTTCCTTAATATTTAGGTTCTACACATCAATTCCACTCTAGCTACTGTGACTAATATCCACCACCACCACACCCGCCCCCCAGGATTTCCTGATTTTAGATCACATGTACTTCGAGCAAGACTTGTAAGTAATTTATCTCACTCTTGGTTTGAGGTACCCGAAAATGCTGAGCATCCATTTTCATAAAGTAAGATTTCTTGAGGATGTATCTAGTAGGGCACCTGGAAATGAAAAAAATAGAAATCATGTAATCACTGCTGAATATCTTAGCTATAATTTCTCTTGTGAAAGCATTTTCAAAATTGTACTTCTATCACACCAAGTATGATGTTATTTGCTTCTCTTTGTGGCTCTGGATTTTGGATTCAAGCAAGTAGATGCGTGTCTTTCCCACACTGTGACCGCAACCTCAACAAAGTCCAGAAACTTAGCAGCAGGGACTAACATTACCAATGCATAAAGCCCAATTATCCAGGCACCAGTCTCAGACCTGCATTAATACCTTTACATGGAGCTATGCCACATGGCTACCCCAGTTTGCCCCGCACTGCAACACCTCATGCCACCACAGGAGGCTGTCCATATGCAAAGAGAAACTCAAGTCTCCATTTTAAAATGTCCTCATGACTGCAGAGAGAAGCTTGAACACATTGCACCACAGTTGCAGCCATACCATGTAAGAGTTGCATGGGTAATGAAAAGATGCATCCCAATATATTACTGAGAAAAAAAAAATCTCACTGTGGTTTTTTCCATCCATCCTCTAGTTTTTAAGCATGAGGCAAGACCTACAAAATATCTTGGCACAACAATGCACCCAAAATACATTCAACTGTTCTAATATTCAATGCAGACATGGTGTTAGGCCTAACAAAACAATGCCTGGTGCTGTGCACAGTTTTTCTGCTGTTTTTCTGCAGGAGGAGAGTCACTACTCACTGATNCTCCCTGATACCCCCCCCCCCCCCAAACCAGGACATGTTCCAGGCATCAGTGAGCATCAACCCATTTTTCAGCAGCACATGGGAAAATCTGTTTTAGGAAAATCCAAGTCCCCAAGTGGCTGGTACCAGTGCAGTTACTGGGCCTTGGCTACTGCTGCCCTGATGCACAGGACACAGAAGACTTCATGGTCTGGCACTTGTCTGCCCAGTGATACGGAGTACACCACCAAAACACTTCGAGGGACCATGAACAGGTGTTAATGATGGATGGGCACTGGTGGGATCTGGGAAAGGCAATGGAGCCGGGAACCTGGGGTGAGGAGGGGAATAGAGGAGGTGGGATCGCAGCCCACAGAAAGGGAGGTGAGACCCTCGGGTATGGGAGGGCAAGGCACAGGGGAGAAAAAGGGACCCGGCTGTGGGGCCTGGAGGGACCCCAGTCTGAGCGAGAACAGGACGGTGGGCGGGGGGTCTCTGGGGTCGGCCAGTCCGGGGAACTGAGGGTCCGGGCATAGGCTCGCCCCTTGCCGGGCCAGCGCGGAGAGC
>VZRR01003272.1:303874-423658 GCA_013398015.1 Oreocharis arfaki | reverse complement strand
CGAGCCGGGCGAGCTCATCGGACGGGCGCTGGATTTCAAGAGCGAAGGGGCGCAGTGCTACAAGGACAAGAAATTCCGGGAAGCCATCGGCAAGTACCACCGCGCCCTGCTGGAGCTGAAGGCGCTGCTGCTGCTGCTGAGCCAGGAGCCGGCCGGGCAGCGCCCTCCCGCCGCCGCCGCCGCGGCGGGGCTGAGCGAGGAGCAGCGGCAGGCGGTGGAGGCCATCGAGGTCGACTGCTACAACAGCCTGGCAGGTCAGCGGGGCCGCGGGCGGGGGACGGCGGGGCCCCACCTGCGCCGCGCACACCTCCCTCCCCCTCCGCAGAGCAGCGCTGCCGCCCTGCTCCGCTCGCCGCATCTCCTTCCCCTCCGCTGGCTTCCATTTTCGCGTTCGCGCTCCCGCTGGGTACAGCGGTGTTGCCGCGGGCAGCGCTGGGGAGGGGGCGCACGGCCCCCAGCCCTTCCCCCGGCCGGCACCATCCGCCCCCGATGAGTCCGTGGCCTCCTCCCCTGGGAGACAGGTGGCAGGGCGGCGGTGCGTGCGTGGGGCGCTCCGGCTGACAGAAATCGTGACTCGTGAAATGGCCAAGATTGCCTGCTGCGCTGTATCCTCAGCCCGAGATGTCCTTCAGTCCCTTCGCCACAGCTCCGGCTCTGGAGCCTGTAATTAAAGGTATTACAGAGAGACGGACTCCTACCACATTTGATATAAAGAAGGGGAAGGGTTTGGGCGCAACTGCAATAGCTCCAAATAGTTCTACCAGATATAAAAAGAATTTTTTGGCTTCTTAGCACTTAAAGTTGAAAGCAAATGCAGTCCTGGCTTTTCACTAGCTGTCATTCACCACTGTGGTCAGTAAACATTTGATCATGCCTCCCTATGCTCCCTGCCATCTGTTTAGAAGTGCTGCAGGAAGATGGAGAGGAGTGGTGGGGGGTTTAACTACTCTGTAGTCTGATTCTGAAGTCCTTATAGAAGCAGAACTCCTGTTGACTTCAAGAAGCTTTATCCAAACAACTGCAGGATCAGAGCTTATTTTTGGTCTCCAGCAGCATGTTTTTTTTCATTCCAAGCCTGAGAGCATCTCTAGAACAAAAACTTGTGCCTAGGTACGTACAGGGAAGAGAGCATTCATAACTTGGACAAGGTGCACAAAAGCTCTGCTGTTTTCCAGAAGGATGAAGGGTTGCTCATCACCTTTTATATCCTTAGAGGTAAAAAGTGGCACAAATCAGGACATTAGCTTTTGGCTTTCTAGACAGAGTTGGTTAGCTTTGTTTCCTGTTCTCTAGTGCTAAAAAGGATGCAGTATAAAGTGAATGGTTTGAAACACCAAGCCAGCATCCTCTCTTGTCATAATGCATGCCAATCTCTTGTATTCGACATGCCTTTTGGGATGTAATGGGGAGCACAATTTAGCTCCTTTTCATCATGTTTCCAAATAGTCTTCCTTCAAAAGCCTATTGAAATCTCATAGATGGAGAGGCAAGTAATATTTCAGAGTGATACCATAATTGCACAGATGTAATTTTGTCTCTTTACAAATTTCTGTTCACAGGTTTATTAAAATCCATTGTATTTGGCAAGGATCATTTAGATTGGCAGGGTTATACAAAAAGCCCGTAATACTCTGAACAATACAGCTTGTTGAGTTCCTGGGCTTGAAAAAGGGCTCACAGGCACTATCTCTGCTAAATACACATGAGACATGTTAGGTAGAAGGTAAATGAAGTGGGAGGGAAGAATGGAATTTGCTTCTGAGGCACTTTCTGCCAGTACACAAGTTCCACTTGCTAGTAATGTCTTGACTCGTGCTGGTGGAGGAGTCATTGTCGTTGTCCAGCTCATTTATTTACAGTTTCAGGTTTGTGCAAGGAATTTTTGTCACTGTTGGTTGTATTTGATCTTGTCAACAGTAGCAATTGGTGTGAGAAACATTCTCCGCCTTTAACCTAGATATGAACAGATTTTTTCCTAAATTTAACCAGTATGAACACAGGAGGAGGTGAGTATAATTAACCCCGGACTTACAAGCAGTGCTTTTCCTGAGATAACCTCACAGCGGGTCAAGCTGTCGTTTTGCACAGGCGGTTGTCACATGTTTTCAGTAGATGGCATGCACAGAGCAGAAAACAGCATTTGTCTCGGAAATGCATAGCTTCATGCGTGTCTGCAGAGCTATCTGAAAGCAATTTTTAAAAAATGCCCTGCATTCTTTAAATGGAATGGAGGGGAGAGTGCAGTTAAACTGGAATTGCAGTGTTTTTACTCCTAGCCCAGTCGCAGAGCTCCCATTCCAGCAGGAGGATCAGTGAATTCATGTCGGAAGAGAAAGGAAGAGGGGACAGGGAGTTTCCCCAGAAATGTAACAATAATTAGTATACGTTTCTAATAGCAGCTTCAAGACATGCAGCAGTGGGACTTCATTTTCTAAGTGTGATGCAGCGGAAGACACCTTTTTCTTTACACAGTGGGCTCTAGCAGAGGCATCAGCATGTACTGTTACAGCTGAAGGCAGTGTTACTTGTCATGGGGAGGAGAGGAGATGCAGGGAGTTTTGCTTTTGAGCACTACTGGCTGCCTAGAGCTGTTTCTAAAATAAATAAATCTGTATAGTGCAGAAAGCACAACAGCAGTACATGTTAACTCTGGAGAAGGCAGTTCTTCACTTAGCTCTGAAGTACAGCCGGTAGCATTACCAGCTGTCATCTGTGTCCTTATTATCAAGTTCTTTTAGCACCTCCACTTACTCTCTCAGCCTGGCATTTGAGAAGCGCACCTTGCTTTTGCACTGTCGGTTTTCATGTGGCCACCACACATCCACCTGTCAGAGATGCTTTGCATCAGAGCTACAGAGCACTCACACATTGACTTGTTTAGATGCAGCATGAGAGTCAGAGAAGAGCATCAGCTACAGGTAAATATGCACATAGGTGAGAAATACACCCAGAGGGGATTTTGTGCGATCTCATGGGTAAAGGCTGGGGTTGTTTGTTTCCGATTTTTTAAATCTGACCGATTGCATGAGTAGGCACGTGTCGGCAAATACTAAACTGTTGTCAATGCCTGTCATTGCCTGCAGAAGGTAAATTTAGGCACAGACATGCACACAGATTCTTTTTTAGATCCGCTTGTTTTGTAAAGCACGTACTGTGAGGTATGAGGTGGGATGGCCAGCTCATATATTTATTCAAAGCCCCCCAGTATTTGGTGTGTTTTCCAAGGTCTGCTGTTGTGGAGCTGTGTGGCACACCCGCAACCTAAACCGTTTAGCCCATTTCAAAGGATCCCAGATCTGCTGGGTTTTAAATTCTTGTGATTTTAAAAAAATTATTATTTTAAATCAGCCTAGGACTTTCAGAACTTGCCATTGGCAGAGAGGCTCCTGTTTTTTTCACTAAGCTCCAAGAGTTTTGCCCTTCACATCTGTGCTGCTGCGTTCTTGCGTGGATCTGCCAATACCCCATCATTTTACCACAAGTCGTTCTGATGAATGTCACCAGAGGCAAGAGCAGCAGCACGGCCAAGGCTCCCAGAAATTGCTAGGGTAGGCAAAGACAAAAGCCTACCAGCAGCATAGAGCCTTGCGGAATGAATGCAGGGTTGTAAGGCAAACAGTCCTTTCTTTATGACTCATTGATGGTCTCTGACCTTGAGGAAGTCACTTGACCTCTTTTTGCCTCTCTCAGCCCTGTTGAAAAATAAAGAACAAGGACCACGATCTTATCCTGATGGTGCATTTAGCTGAGTTTTCTTCACGTTAGTGGTTTATGTTCTTTTGAAAAACAGATGGATGTACAAAGAATGCTTGCAGAAAAGCAAACTGGCCAAATACACCTCAGATCTTGATCTCCCTTCCACTCGTACAGCATCTTTGATCTAGAAGAAGCTCGAATGCTTTATGTACTGCATGCAGATGGTGGTCATTTACCAACTACAAATGCAACCATTAAATGCAATTATTATTTTATTCCACCATTTCTGCCTAAAAGTTTACAGGATTAAAAGCACTATGTCCGCTCTGCAGAGAGAAACAAGTCCTAGTCATTCCAAAGCAGCAAAATGCTAAGGGTAAGCACAGTTTTAAGCTTTTCTGGTGAGGGAATGTTGCAGTGTGATAAGCAAACCTTTGTTGATTTTCCTAAGCATGCAGAAATTCTAGTGCTACTTCTGGCAGGAGAAACAGAACCACAGAGAGATCTGGGGATGACGAGTGGCGCTGGGGGATCTGGTTGCTAATCCTCCTTCTCTATGCTAACCAGCTGTATTATCTTCACCAAATCTTTCCTAAACTTCAGTTTATCCATCTGCATTTATGACCTCCTGGGAGTACTGTAAGGCTGTTAATTTACATGAATGTAAAATAAATGTAGCATGTTTATATTTCCATTCAGGTACCTGTAGTTTACTACAGAAGTCTTGGCAGAAGGGCACAAATACCTGCACAGAGTATTAAAACTGTAGCTCTCCAAGATACATCTCAGTCTGGAAAATAACGTTTGTCTTCCTACACTGGCAGTGTAGGTACCACCTACACTGGTACCATTCCAATGACTATGTGAAGGTCATAGTGGCAGTCCCATAGAACATGACACTTCCAGCAGTGTAGGAACCTTCTAGCACCCTCAGGCTAGGGTGTGGGTACTACTTCTGATTATTGCCAGTTGCGTGGACTTCTATGAGTAGTTCCACGGAGAAATCCAAATAAAAATACTTATAATATGTAATCCAAGTAAAAGTGTAACTAAATATGAGAAAAGCTGGTAAAACTTTCCACTGACCACCCACTAGGACACGTCATAAGGAGTCTCTGCTAAAAGCCCATCCCAGTATATAGCCGTTAGCAAGTACAGACTCTACCAGGACACATGGTGCTGTGGGTGTTAAAGCAGTCTTGGATTGTTGCTGGATGTGATGTTTTTTTTAATGTGCTGCATTGTTGGGGAAGATAGAATAGGAAAACCTTACAAATATGATTACCTGGCAAAAGATGCTGAGATTGAGATGAAAACAAGCTTTGAGTTACCCAACTCCAGTCACTGAACAACTAGAAAACAATGTATACTGGCTATAGGTAATCTCCCTTTGTTTAAACAATGCCCTCTACATGTAGACAGGTCCAAAGATCAAGGAAGACCCTGCAAACTCATCAAAGAGTCTGAAGATCAACTTTTAGAGTTTAAAATATAATACCATAGGTTAATGTAATGATTCTTATAGGCTGTAGGCAAATGTTGTAGGATTTGTAGCTTATTCTAGATTGGTTCATGGAAATTAGAATATTCAACACAGAAGATGATTTAATGTATTGTAATCACCCTTGAGAGCATTCTGTTCTGCTCTGCTCTCCTCTTTTCTCACTCTGTCACACTCTGACACTCTCTCCCCTCTCGCCTGCTCTCTAACTTCTCCGACCTGCCTGGAGCTGCAAGCGGCAGCTCCTGGCAGGGCTCTTTCCCCACACCTTCCGCACTGCATCAACAAAAACACCCTCTATAAGGATGCCATGCAATGGGAAAGAGGGGCAGCAGCAAACAGAGCAGCAGGATGTGGTGTGCATTTTTGTTGAGTGGCAGGAGATGTTTCCTGGCACTCTTGTTTTTGATACATCTGACCAGCCTGGAGTGCTTGGAAACCCCTTGTTTTACAGGACTGATGCATTTACTGCTCCAGGGAGGTGCAACTGCAGCAGAGAATAAACACCAGTGACTGTATGTGGTTTTTCAGTGATAGGCCCAAACTCTGACATGTATTTAGGACAGATGTGGAATTTAAAGTCATTGTCATGAATTGCTCTTTAGAAATACTCAGTATTTACCTATTCCCTTTAATTAAGGATAACAAAAATCTCCCCTGTTCACAGAGTTTCTTGTGCATTGAAAGGGTGGGATGGAAATACATCCAGATGCCAGGGGGGTGGGAGAGAGGGAAGAAAAAGGATAGCAAGCTGCCACCAACCTTGGTTTAAGTGATACATATCTGAGAGCATCTCTTGCTGAGGCAGGAGATGTGTTTTCCTCCATATATGTCGCTATTCATCCTAAGCCTTTTCAAAACTTGAGGCTCTGTGGGTTGGGTTTTGAGTTTTTTTTGCTGCCGCTTCAACCACGTATTTAATTCCCTTTGCATGATGAGAAGCCTATCCCAGCTGACCTTGTCAGCATTTGCCTGAAACAGAGAACTGGGACGGTATAGATCCCCCAGCCAGACTGTCCAGAGGAGCTGCAGTCTTGGTGACCTGAGATCCCTCGAAGTTTAGCTACAGCTTACTATGGGAGATGAAGCAGGAAATACCAAAGATCACAAAGCTTCTCCAAGAACAGAGTGGTTAATCTGTTTACCTAAAGAGTACTGCTTGTTTTCCACCTTGAGAACACTGCTGTTTTCTCAGAGTTCTGTAGTAGCACATCCTTCCAGCTTTGCTCCATCCTCTGCTGAAATGTTGTCCTACAGTTTCCTCCAGCAAAAGTTATGCAATGAGTCACAGTCTCTTACACCTCCACAGGTTTCCATCAGTGCTGTGCTGAAGATGGTTCAGCTGGTTCAGTAAAACCTAGTGTTAAAATCAAAGCTGGGTCCCAATCAATTGGTAAATACACCCATGAGCTCCATAGTTACCACCTTCTCTGGGAGCTGGGCCACTTTTGAATGGTTCAGCAAGTGGAGCATCCTTCTTGCTGTTCGCTTGGGCTCAGGCCTAGAAATTTCTAACCCAGCTCCGACCTCTTTCTCCAGCCTTTCTCTTAGAACTGCTTATCAGTTCAGCAGCACATCCCAAGTTCCTTGTCAGTGTCCTCTGGCATTGCAACAGATGCTCCAAGAATGGAGGACCATCAGGAGTTCCATTAGGAACTCCATTAGGAGGACCATTAGGAGTTTTGGATGGTAGAGGAGCTTCTATGAGGAAAGGAACAGTAAAAGTAAACCATGTAAATAAAAGGGGAGGTCTAATGTTGCCAACTTCTTGATGTTGTGCCATGTCACAGAAAGTAACATAAAAAGGACTATGAAATGGAGGAAACAAAATAAGGAAGGGAGAAAATAGTTAATAAACTTTTGAGAAAAAATATTAGCTATTTATTTTCTTCCTTGTTCTCTCACTTCACAGATGAGAAACTGATACAGAAGGAAGACAACTGTTTATTAATTCTGGTTTCAGCTTACTCAGAAGACCATACCAGTGACTAATGCTGAGGGTTAAAAATGCTTTGAAAAAGAGTCAAAATTAGCTATCATTAACTAGAAAGATGTTACTAATGGCTGCTCAGGAATATCTCTCCTTTTGTTAATTTCTGCACTGCATCTTGGATGGGAAACAGTAGGCTCAGGACATTGATGGATGAATGCAGGTAAATCTTCTTGTGGTGGCATGGAGTGCTACTGTTCTGTTCTCTTTAACGAGAGATTAAAAAGATTGTTGAGTCAGTGCAGTTTCTGGAAGCTTTGCTGGAATTGCTGAAGGTAACTTTGCCTGGGGCATGCTTGCTTGAGTGAAGCTGAGAGGTGGTAGTAGTGGTTTTACATACTTCTCTAGGCAGCTGCTAATGGCAACCATTGAATGTGGGGCTGGAGCAGAAAAATCAGTCTCAGTATAGCCATTTGGAGTTTAGAACACTACTAGAAACAGCACTAAGACAGTTCATGAAATTGTTTAGTCACAGTCATGTTTTTTCTCTGATAACCTATGGCAAAAGTGACAGCTGGGAGCAATGGTCTTTAGCTGTCATAGCTTGACATGTCAGAACTCATCTATTACTATGCATAGGCAATAGCTGATGTCATGATATTTACTTCAAAATCTGCTCCATTTTCCCCACTTTCCAGATTTATTGACACGTCATTGCCCTGAGGCTCATAGTCTGGATAGCACCATCTGCTTCTCCTTGTCCTTGTCCTGTGTACCCAGTTCTCCCATCATATGTCTCAGCACAGAAGTTGGGGCTGCTTGCACAGTCCATGGCTCTACCCTTTCAATTCCTTTACTTGCTGTCCCAGTTGCAACACAGCTATGGCAGACTTTTTGACCTCCCACACAAAGCTTCGTCACTTCCCAGATGCTGCCCATCTCTGTTTTGCCAGTGAGGTCCTCTCAGTGAGGCCCTCAGTGAGTGATGTGACTCTTACAGGAAGCCAGTCAGTTGAAGCTGGTTACCTGTTGTTGTGTGACCTCTCTACAATAGACTGTATGTGTGCAAGCATGAGACTCTATTCCCTATCTTTACATGCTGTGTCACCCACCTTGAAAAAATTACCAACTCTTCCAATCAGGGCCATGAATTCTAACACATTCTTCTCCTGTGTGGCCATGACCACAACTCTGCCCATCACTGTAGTACATACTTGAAAGCCTTAGGCAGTGTAAGTCACCATCACTGAATAGTTCTGCAATAGCCTCCCAACAGAAGCCTGGGGGAAAAAAGCAATCCTATGATGTTTGCACCTCTGGAAGTTGAGGATATTTGCCAGAAAAACCATAATTGCCTGATAAGTCCTGTGTCTCAGGGTCCCAACTATGGTGACATCTCAGTCCTTTTTACTCACATGTACCATCAACAAGGCAGGAACTGCAACCCTGTACATGTCCCTGGGTGCAGAGAACAACCATCCTTACATTGCTGCATAAGCTTTTCAGGACTCAGGACGCTGACTGTTGCTTGCAAGGCTACAACATTTTTCCTTCTCCAGCACATCCATGTTTGACAGGTCAAATCTCTGCCCTGCTAAAGCAACTACTTTTATAGCCACTGCTCGGTATTCCCTTTCTTTCTTTAGTAGGAACACTGCCCACTGCATTTACTTGCTGCCAGTTTAGGGGGCTGTCATGTAGATTGTTCTGCATCGATGGCAACAGCAACTCCTTTCATATCAGAGTGGCAGACAGCAAAACTCTGATAATCTAGCTGTCGATCCAGGTGCCTGGGAGCTGCTGGAAGGAAACAGCTGGGTCAGCCAGCAAAGAGCCACCAAACTCCTCAAATTTTGATTCCAAATCTCCTTTGATGCCCTGATTACAGCTGTCAGTTTCCACGCCCCTGGCATTGTTCTGGCCTAGCCAGATCAGAGACATCTGACAAAAAGCTCATTTCCTACCTGATGAAACTCAAATGTGTTACCTTGAGTATAAGTCACCTTATTCTTGCTATAAGTCACCTTATTCTGTAAAGCAAGAGGGTTCGGGGCCCACTTGGTAGAACCCAGTCAGGCAATGGTGAAAATTTGCTGCCCATCTGATGTGTCTGTAAGGTTTAGCCCAACATGTAAAGACTGATTTCAGATCAGCCCAGTTGGATGCTGCTTATCTTCAGCCTTTTCCAACTTGAAAGACCCCACTCCCGCAAAGCTGTTTACTGCTACCTGAAGCAGAAGGAGAGGAGAATACAAAGCACTGGGGTATCCTTGCCCCGCAGGTTGCCCAGTGTAGGGGAGAAGAAATTTTTTCCTGGAAGTAAATTAAAAGCAGAGGAAGTGTCTTGGACTTGAAAATTTACATAAGACCTTTAGTGCTTCCTTTGTCTATTCCTGGACTGATGTGACTAACAAACATCTACCCCCCATGTGCTGTGTTATCCCTGCAGTCACCATATAATCCAGAAATGCACCGTGATATCAAAAGCATCTTTATGATATAAAGGACAATCTAAGAATCTTTCAACCAGCTGTAGGGAAGAAGCTGTGAGAATTCACATTCCTCTTCTCTACTCCTGCTCCTGAAGAGGAAGAGGGCAGAAAGATTTTATTTCATCCACACTTTCAGAGAATAAATCTAAGCAATGGCCAAAGCCTCTCCCATACAGGAGCTGCCCAGCGAGATTATCACCCCACCCAGTTGATCGTGAAAAAGCAGAGCTGTAAGATCAGCTGAAAGAATGAGAGAAGGAGTCTCTTAGGGTGCTCTGGAAAACAAAAAAAATTGTAAGTCAGCCCTAGCTGTTCTGAAAAGACACCTTTTTTGTTGTCTAGTGATTCAAAAAGGATCAAATCAGAATCTCTGTACCGTGCCTGAAGCAATGATTCTCTCATCAAACAATGTGGTGGAAAGTTAAGCCTCAACTCCTTTAGTCACCATATATTTTTAATACTAGCATAATTCAAATCCTAGATTACTGTCCTCTTAAATGCTTTGCAATGATTAATTGCTTAAGACACAGTAGTGTGTTCATGTTGCAAGGAAACCAGAGCAGCATAAGATCCTCACCTATACTGGAAGTACAAAGCAAATGGATTCATTTCCCTTTTTACACTCCCTAACTATTGTGATGGAGCTCAAACTGAGACAGCTGAGGAGCTTTGCTCATGGGCTGGGGTGGTAAATTAAATTAATAGATTAATACAAAATAATTTTTAAACCGCAGGTCTGATTAACTTGGAGTACAGTGCCAGAAGGTATCATGGAGTTAAAGAACCTAATAAGGTTAGAAAAGAAGGCTTAGACATATAGCTAATCAGAACATTCACTGAACTTTAACAGGATAAAAATTGGAAAGCAAATATTACATTTTCACGCTTGAAAACCACTGCTAACTGGTTTGAATTTTTGAATAAAGTTCTCTAAGATTTTCATTTCTCCATCCATGGCCATGTCACATAAGTGACTCAGTCATTCTTTGATCAACTGGCATATTCACATCCTTTTCCTCTTCGTTTTTTTTCCAGCTCATGAGCTCACAAATTCTAGCAAAAATTCTTAGTAGTCCCATAGAGCATGGTCTTAAATTTTGTATCACCAAATTCTATTCCAAATAAATTTACTTCTGTGTACCAGGTAATGTAGTTTTTTATATATCCCATTGTCATCCTCATCCCTTTTGACAGTATCTTCTGAACTTGACAGTCAGTAGGTCACTCTGACTTTTGCATAGGGCTATTAATAAAGCACTAAACAAGCTCCATTCTAAAATTAATTCCTGAGATATTCTACTAGTGATTTCTTTTCATACCAATACCCTTGTCAGCAGAACCCATTTCATCACATAATTGTTACACTGTATCTTCCCCTTCCTTAGCTTAATCAAAAAGGCACAGTCAAGACAGAGAATTGTACAGATTCAGCACAATGATTTTGGTGTTCCTGGTGCCTGAACACAGCTTCTCTGTTGAGGTGGAAGTTACTCCCAGTCAGGCATGCACTCCTACCTCATTCTTCCACTGCCAGCAATTCATTGCACAGATGTGGTTTATGAAGGCTTTGGGAGTGATCTGAGATTTTTACCTGAAGCACTTTGCCACAGCTTATATTAAAGAGCAGACATCTTATTAGGGGACTGGCTTATGCTTCTTCATTGTTCAAACCCTGACTTTTTCAAGGAAATAATACTCTGAATCATCCCTCTGGTCTTTAGTTTATTTGCTTTCAGCCTGACTTCCAAAGGAAATGAGTCATAAGTACATATGTTTTCTGCTGCCTGCCTGTCAGTCCCCTCTCAGTAACTTTCAAACCTGTTGGCCAGCTTGATTTGATAGGAAGACAGATGTATCAATGATACTGAATTAATATGGTATAAATGGAGGGCAGGGAAGAAGCAAGGACACCAGAGGCCCCACTGCATGACGCAGTGACGCCTAAATTGCCTTTACGTGGTCTGTCAAAGCTCAGGCAGGTGACAGCCTGGCACAGGTAGGGTTCGTTCGCTGTTACTGAAAAACCACTCTTCTCTGTAAGTTTGTTTAATGCATTTTTAAGGAAAATAAGGTTGAGAACTTCGTTTTATACCTCTTGTCCGTTAGTTAGAAAACAGCTGACTTGGGCATCCTCTGCCTCTTTGATTCAGTAAGTTGTTCTCCTCTCCATCCCTCCCACAGAGGCCATAAAGGTTTCTCTCTGTTTCAAAACATCATTAAAATGGAAAGTCTTTGGGCTACACTGGACCTGGATAAAACATATGAATGAGTAATTAATTTAATGAAGGAAATATTCCTCCTCATTTGACATCTCCGTCTTGCCAGATGAATCTTTTCAGCTAGGGAGAGTTCAAGGAAAATGCAAAAGCGTTTCAGTCCCTATCAATTTTACACAGTAATCCTGCTTTCCACCCCTCAGCAGACTCTGCAGTGGTTAGCTCTTTCACGTGTCCTGGGAGGTGAACCGTGAGCCACCACAGGGCACAGCATACAGATGTTATCCAGCCATGTCATCAAGGCTTGTTCGTGGTACAGGATAAATTGCTAGCTTTCATCCCAAACTCATCATGGTGCAGTAAGCCAGGCTTAAGGCCATCATGGCCTGCACAATTGTCTGTGACTTCATTGGAAAGCCTTCAAGCTGTTCCAGCTGCATTTCATAGTACTGCTGTCAGTTGTTTGAACCACCATGAGCAAAGGATGCTTTTCAGCAGAGAAGACAGCTTGAAATCCCCCATGTCCTCCAAAGTAGGCTTCCCTATTTACAGAAGTCCCTCTTTGTCCCGTATGGGTTTTGGAAAAATACCATCATTCCATTAAGACCTTAATTTCAGTGTTTAATATATTCCACTAAGAATGATAAAGATTTGATAGCACTTGTTGGAATTGACTGCTGCTGAACTCCAGACATTTACTAGATGGTTGTCTAGTGTTGCTGATCTCTGATAAAATTCTGTGTAGTTCTCCCTTGTGAAAACAAGTCAAGAGACAAGATTCCTTCAGTGGGTGTCAATAGCAACAGGGAGCCAGAGGAGGAAAGGGTGCAATGTAGAGAATGTGCCACAGCGAGAGAGTAAAGCAACACAAGGTGAGCAAAAGCAAACAGCAACAAAGAGGCAGTGGAATAAATAGCAACTGGAACAGATCTGAAGGCCAAACATGTCTTGTTGACTGGACTAGACTGGATTAGATGAGCACTGATTCTAAAAGATAAAGACAGGTCAAAGATTACTAGATGGTCACAGAGGAGGAAACCTCCAGGGTGTTTAACCTGGAAGATCAACAATAACAGCCTTGGCAAAAACAAACAGAAGGAACTTCCATCTCTTCTAATGTGGCTGCAGTAGGAGCTAGTATTTATAGGATCAAAATGATGTAGTAGTTAAAACCTGACTGAAGCTCTTGCTCTACCAGTGCATTGATAAGGCTTTGCTCCTACCTCTCCTGGCTGAGAAAAACAAAGGCATGCAGATTAGAAGATGCGATATGAAGATCATCTCCATGTGATGTTTTTGGTAAAATAAATATTTTTAAAATTTTGGTAAAATAAAGATTTGCTGGCACACAGCTGGAGGCAGATTTTGGCTTCAGACAACAATTCTTTTTTGTTTGACATCTAGATTTTAATTACTGCTTTAATATTACCGCAGCCAAGAATTTTCAGTAAGCTGCTGGTTTTGATTTGAAGGACTAGTAACTACGGGAAGTGGTAGGTCAAAATACTCTTACAAAACAGAAGCTATGGGGATCATATGAAAAGTTGGCTGAAATTCCTTGCTTCTCAAAGCCTTGGCCCTGTGAAGGAAAACTGTAGTATTACATCACTGGATTTGTGACATAAAAGAAGCACAAATCACCACAAACTTACCTTAAAGTAGCTTAAGAATCATCTTACAGAAATAATGCTTTTAAATAACTGGGCTCCTCAAAACTACCGAAGTCTGAGATAGGGGAACATAAACACATAGTAAAGGCAGCAGTCATGCCAGCTGTTCTTAAATGCTTGCCTGTTCCCATGTCTGGCCAGGATGTTGCTCTGGCATCCTTCAGCAGGACCTTCTGATAGGAATTAGCACTAAATGGCAGCTGTCAAGGACAGCCCAGGATTGTTCATGCTCTGAGTGTTACAGGACAATCAAGAATGGGACTGAAGAGCTGTCAAGAGTCTTCTATCTGTACCCATGCGTGGTACAAGTGTACAGATGAGACATATTCCAGGTAACATTTGCTTAAGCTAATCTTAAGTATGTGCAAAGCTAGGAACCTTCACATCTTTCCCAAGCAGTCTCTTTCAAAGCTTCACTCTTTTCACTGCTGTAAAGTTTTTCCTAGCTGAAATGTAAGCCCTCTTCTTACTTTCTGAGTACAAGGAGAACAGATGGTTTCCTGGTTATGCCCTTCTTTCCATTTGAGTTGCTTTTTTTCTTTTTATGTAGATGAATAGAGTTAGCCTCTCTTCCCTCACTGTCTTGGTGAGGCCCTGTCCTCTCTGGACCACTTGTAATTGTCAAGGTCGTCTTGTGGATTTTCAACAGAATTGCTTTCCAGCTACCTGTTCCTCTGCGGTACTTACACAGTGGGTTTTTTTCCTGCATATCTGTAGGACCTTTAACTTGCCCCAGTCAAATTGCATCCTGTTTTTATCAGAACATCACTACCCATTTGCAGGGATCCTTTGGAATTCTGCCCCTACCTTCCAACAGATGCCAGCTCCTCACATCTAGGAGTTATCTGCAAATTGACAAGACAGTCTGCAGTCTGTCATTTAGGTCTTTATCGACAATACACCATGGGGCCTAGGACAGATCAGTGTAAACTCTTACTTAATTTTGCCTTTCATTTTGTTAACAGAATTAATTCTATTCATTTAGGCTGTGCTCCTTCAACTTGCTTAAAAAAATGTCACTAAAATTTGTCATTTGACTAGCGTAAAAGCCAAGATATCTACTGTTTTTCCTTTATCTTCAAGACTGATCACCCTATCACAGACTGAAGTTAAACTGATCTGTTCTGACGGCTCATATTAGTTCTAGGGTGGGCTGCCAGCCACAAAAAGCCTGACACACAGGCTCAGCATCTCCTTTGAGACCTACTAAATACCTTTTAATGTGTACCATGGTTGAAGCATCAGCATGCTTGAGTCACTACTACTGCCTCTCTCTCTTCTAGAAAAGCTAATTGGAATGATGAAGTCAGGATCTTTATTTTGGTAGAGGTATGAAGGACCCAGGAGCAGCAGAGAACTGAAAGAGACCATGCTATGTATTGGAAGGAAAGCACGGCCAGGATGGCAGGAGGGGGAGGGACAGTTGCTATCTGTTCACAAATTGAGTCAGGCTGCGGAGAAGGGGAAGGCTGTTTGGAAGAAGTGGCTCACTTTAGGCTCTACAAACATTTGTGGATCCACACTTCATTTAGCATTAATCCCTCCCTATGGAGAAAGGCAACCTGTCATACAGTTTGGATTTTAATTTTCCACACATTTCCCTGCAAGCAGAAACATACGGGCATGTTTAGGCCTTTTTGGTACCTGGAGAGGAATAAATGAGAGCCACTGGCTGGAAAGTTGTACTGTCATTGTGATACTCCCTTGTCATCCCATTAAGGTTGTCTGGGAGCTAGGAGTCAGCTGATCAGATTATTGCCAGACATTATCAAGCTGTCTATAATTAGCTTTTTATTGGTGAGAAGCCAGAAAATCCTCTTTGTTTGCAAGCTTGGACTATAGAGAAAGAAGAGAAATATTTAATGGAAGATTGTTTGGAAACTGTAGATCCTAATTAGTGTCTCAGTCTAGTAGGAAAACTGCATGCAGCATTTCTCTGAAAAAATAAAAGGATACTTTAGGCATCCTCTTTTGAGGAATGCTGGTTTGCATTCTTGAAAGGCACAGCACACATGGAGCTCTTTAGAGATATGGGTGTTATTCTCAGTTCTTGTAGTACAGGCTTCTTACATTCACACATTATATGGCTCCTTTTAGTGCCAATCTATTGAAAATTTAACACAAGTTAAAACACAGGTTAAAACTTGGGCTGTGCCTTCTACATGTAACCTGTGCAGTTTGCAAACTCAGGACCAATAAATCCAGAGAAATTTGGATAAGCATTCCAGTAGCCAGTTCTTTTTATGCCGTATATAATTACAGTATTTAAGTCCAAGGTGACTTTAAATCTAAAATAACCCTTTACATTTTCAGCATCATCCTATAAGTCACATGTTACCTGATTTATTTTAGAAGTTAATTATATTCAAATTACTAACACATGACTGGCATTTTCAGTCTCATATAGTAGTGGTATCCCTTTTAATTCTTCCAGTGGACATTGTAAACTCCATGTGATTTTGTCAACACCATTTATGTAGTCTGCAGTAAACAGAGATTAATGATACATCCATTATTGGCATGGTTAGAAGGTTGCTGTCTATTCCAAGACACATATTTTTTCTTTTCACACCCCCTGTCCCCCCCGCTGCCTCCTGTTTGATTTGGATTTTGTTATTTTTGTTGTTATATTCCAATAATTTCTCTTCCCAGATGCTTAAACCAGAACTTGTCACTGCTGTGTTTTCTCTTTTCTGAGGGAGAGCATCAGCGTGAAGGATACAGAGCCTTCTGAAATACAGGACTCTCTTAGTCTGCCCTGTTACTTTGAGTCTTAAAGAGATGTGAGAACAAAGCCTGTTCAATGATACATGAAGGTCTTAATCAAATGTCTGGATAAAACCCTGAAGTAGTTATATTAAAATATCAATCATGTTTCCCAAAGTAGAACCCCAGAGCAAGAATAGGAACCATCTTCCTGCAATTAAACAGATTTTAAGTGAACTGCTGGCTGCTATACTTAAGGTGAGATCATATCCAAAAGCAAAGTATTTTGCAGAGTTTAATTGTGGTTATTTCTGGGAATGACACTGTCAGTTTGGGAAATACAGGTTGAGCTTGTAGTGGTTGGAGTACCTAGCACTTGTTAAAGAGGAACAATCTACATATGTTGTCAAACTCTAGTGGTGGAGTCAAGAATAAATACAGTAAAGAGAGAAGAATCCACATCAGGTTTAAGCAGTAATTAGTTTAGCTACTTCTCTCTGCATTGCAACTAAACAAATCAATACAGGCTGGTTTTTTCCTTCTAAGGGTTGAAAATAAAGGTCATTTGGATTAAGACCTTTTTGCACAGGTCTATAAGAGCAGTTCAACCACATGACTTACTATTAACTCCTGTATAGGACATCTTCTCCAGTCTCCAGTGGATATTTGCAAGGGCAACCTTTCAGCACTGCAGGTTAGTGTCCCTTGGTGATAGCCCAGCATAGAAAAAGGAGATTCAGAGCCAGGATGTGACTGTGGTTAAGTGATCTGCTAGACATGCTGCTGCCGTACACAGCTAGGGAGGCTGGTTCCTTCTGCCTGGATTTTACTGCTATAAATGCTCCTTTTGGTCTCCAGGCTGGCTGCACTGTGTATTATGTCCTTAGCACATTGTCCCAAACTCTTAACTTCCCATCTCCACCCAGACTTTACCTCCCCAATAGACCTCAGCTCTCAGTCATACACCCCTTCTACCAGAAACCCCTTTCTGTGTCTCTGCCCCCCTATCTTTCCATCATAATTGAAGCAACATTTCTTAGCTTGGTTTCTACTTTCTGCTCTTTATTCCTGTGACCAGTGAGCCAAAAAGAGGATTCTTGTGATCTTAAAGTTTTCAAATCACAACTTTTTTCTTGATCACATCCTGCCCAGGGTTAATTGAATATTCAAAGGATTTGAGTACCAGATTCTAAAGCATATCTCTACAAAGTACTATATGCAGTACCATACTGAGTTTTATTTTCAGAAGGTTATCAGTTGGCCAGCTAAAGATTACCTTGGGGATAACAGAAGGCACTTGCTTGAAGAAAAGGATATCTGCCAGATTTCCATTTGCAAAGCCAAATGATGAGGGCATGAGATGCATCCAAAGAGGCAGTCATCAGAGATCTTTAACAAGGGGAAAAATAAGCTATGTTCTCCTAGCCTGTTTTTCAAAAATACCTGAACAGTCTTGTCCGACATTTTCCAAAAGAAGACGTCAAAGGCAGATATTGCACGTGGAATATTTTAGCCCATAAACTTAAAAGACCAGCAAAGTTACAAGCAGTTGACTCTCTCTTACAGTGAAAGGCGTAAGAAAATCTTAAAATTAGGCAGTGCAACCAGCTTACCTGAGTGATAGCAAACAAGACAGGAGTTTGTGAAACACGAGTTTGCAACCCAAGATTTTCCTGTAAGGCAAAGGCATTTTTGTCTCAGTGTGCTGAGCCCAAGGAACATGCCACAGAGTAGGGATGCTTGCACAGCCCTAATGCTGCTTGCACAGTAATTTGGCCCACTCTCTTGAGTGTTCTGTAACATGGATAGGCCTTGAGTCTTGCCTACAACAGGAATTTAGCCACTGGTATAAAAAGTGTCTGGACGATTGTTCTGGAATGATCTGCCCTTTGGTGAAAATTGCCAGCTAAGCAAGGGTCTTGATATTGTTGTTCAAAATCTCCATGTTAAAACCTGCTACTCCCAGACTTAGTTCTTAGCCAAAATTAGAAGCCAAAAGTTAGGGCCAAACTGAGTTTTTTGCATAACCTGCAGAGGTTTTATCATAGAAGAGGTTTCTGTAGTAAGATGCTGACTGACATCACTTTCAGTTGAACTTCATTTTGAGGGTTCAGAGAACAGCTATAAAAGTAGGAAAGCTGAAAAATAAGGTGGTTTTTTTAGTAAGAGATTACAGATACCACTTTATACAATCTAGTAAAGAGAAGATGAAGGACTTGATCAGTCTCAGAGTACCAACGCAACAGGGATACACAGGCTTTTCAGGGTAACATGTGGCTAGTAAATTGAAGCTAAACAAAAAATCAGTATAGAAATGTAGTGATGTTTCCTAAACAATTAAAGTTATTAGCCTTTGGAATAAAAAAGCTGTCATGGATCCCTTCTCACTGGTACCTGTCAAGCCTTGGTAGCTTCCCGAAAGATACTCTGAAATTCAAAATTATTTCAGGGTGGAATAAAGTAGAATCCAAACCCCTCAACTTCCAGGATTTTAGTTACAATTTCCCGTCATTGCTAACCACAGCTGCTGGTAAATGTTGAAGGTGTAGATGTATTTTGGCTCTACAGGTGCTTTAATCTTTGTTTTGCTCAACCTTGTGCTGAACAGGACTATATAAACTAGCTCACTTATCTACTGGTACCAGATCCATACTGCACCTCTCAGGTGGAGCCAGCTGGCATAAATTTGAATGCACAAATGTACAAACGTATATTTAACATTCCTCTTGTGAAGGATTTCCTATTTCCAGCCAAATTTCCTATTTCCTTGCTTAAACATCAGCAGTCAGTTGGGAAGCGTGATAGACAGGGCCTCTCCTCTGGAGCTAATAGCATTAACCTTCTCCGTGTTCCCATGGTACATTTCACCCAGTAGTTTCAAGATGGCTTTTATTTTATTTTATTTTATAGCAGATGGGGACTTTTCATCAATATGTGACATACATGGGCTTAAAAATTAAGAATTACTTATTGCTTAAGCTGACATAATAAATCAGCTGCCAATTGAGAAGGATAACCAAATATGATGGATAACCATTGCATGCTGCTGGAAGCAGGGCCAGCAACATTTCTGACTGGGGGACATCTAATCACCAGGTGCTGTATTACAATGACAAGGAGACCTGCAGGGAGTGGGTGACTATAGTTTGCATCTGCAAGTAAAGGGCACCCTTCTAATCACCAGAGAGTCACTAGAGCGGGTTCTGTGCAGGATCAAGCCTGTCTAGTTTCGAGAAGGCAGGAGGATGATCTGGATAAACCTCTAGATTTGGTCTCTCTGAGTGAGCTCTGTTCCTCAGAGGGATTCAGTGAGGGCCTATTATGAGTTTAGAAGGAGGGTGATAAGGTGTTTGATGTGGTAAACAAACACTCCCAGCCAGAGCTGCACGTCTGTTTAGGAAAACAACACATTTTCAAAACAATTCTCCCCTGACTGAATTAGGTAAGAAGTACAAAGATACTATGTCTCTTCCATTTCTGAAAGCTGAATTACTAACAGCCTCAGTATTTTCATTGGATCACAGTCGATTAAGATCATTTCAGGCCACCAAGAACTGGAAGCACGCATGTCTAAATATTTATAAGGGAGATACTCCCTCCAGGTTCATTTCCAACAGCCGCTTCCAGCACTGGGTCTCCAAATGGCCAACTCTTCCAGCAGAACTGCTTCCTGCACATCCATCTGCTCGGTTTGTTCAGATAAACACACGTCTCTCCTGCTGGCCATGTGGTGCTGACTTCTCCCCGCCACGTGCACGGTTAGCAGGGATGCCCTGCAGAAGCTTTACTGTGAGTATGAGTCACAGAAAGAACCCAGCTGTATATCTGGAAACCCACTTGGGTTTATGAATTAGCAGGATGTGGGAGAGTTTTTCTTTTCTTTTAAACCAATACGTGAAGCAAGTCCACTATGGCATTACTGAGTTAATATACGTGAATAGACCCCCTGTCATTTTTCCAGAGTCATTTCTGTGACTCTCACTGGAAATACCAAGTAGCAAATGAACAGATAGACTGAAATCCACCCCCTAGTTGCTCTGAAAGGCAGTTCCACAGAACACGAAAGGCCGGCTCAGATTGGCAGTGTGCAGAAAGCTACTGCCACTGCTGTACATGCTACTGGTCAGCAGATAAACAAAGCAATCCTGTTTCCAGGGCAGTGAAGCCAGCAGTAAATTTACACAGCCATCTTTTCAATAGCTTTAAAAAATAAAGAAAAACAAGGCACAGTTGTTTCAAGCTCCATTAGAAACAGAGTGAGAAGAATCAATGTGTGACAAATAGGAAAGGACAAACTCTGGATAAAGAAATGCCATTAAGGTTTTAGAAACATACATGGTTTTTAACTGGCAATCAGATAGCAAATCATCAGAATCTTTCAAAATACCTATGCACATTAATGGCAGGAGCTGTTAGAATATATTGACATTCCATTATTAAAGCAGATGGGAGAAAGCTCTTGTTAGTAATGGCTGTGTCACTTAAACAATGTACAAGCAGTGGGACTAGTTCTGCAGTCCTTGTTCAATACATTTCTAGCATCAGTGCTCTGATAGTAAAAGCCTGTTTATGATTGTTCCCAGTAAGCTGTTTAAGCTTTGAAGGTGTACTTGGGTTAGAAATATATTCTGTCCACATTAAGTGATCATGAGTTTGGACTAATTTCGATTGGAAGGAATCTTTGGAAGTCATGTAGCCAATCTCCTTCTCATGAAGTGTGATACAGAGAGGGTTGTAGGGCTTACTCTAGGGGTGTGGGGAAAGGGGATGAAGAACTGTGTCATATTTCTGACCCAGCACCATATCCTTTCAGCTGCAGTTACCATGCAAAAAATGAAGTCTGGCTGTTCATTGGTGACACCTGACCTGTGATGACTTGGATTTCCAGGAGCACTGAGTCTCCTCCTTGCCAGAGACACACTAACACCACCTGCCATGGGAAATATCTCTCCATGCCCTGGCACTTGACACTGCCAGCCTCTGAACTGATCCTTGTAGTGGCATTCTGCCTCCCTTCCCCAAATTGTGTCATTCCCAAAGTTGCCTTGGATTACAGAACTAGATGGGCTTGTGTTGCAGAACAACTTACTTTATTTCCCCAGAGACTGTGATTACACCATGTCCTATTCTTGTCAGTGTTCCCCAAGCCATTCCTAATGCCCAGGTCACCTGTATGAAGTTTAGCCCACTGGAGTAAGCACTACAGAAAGCCATGAGCACGGCTGTAAAGCATGGCTCAGGGATCTTCCCCTTTTCTCTTTATTTCACTCCTAGTTGTGGGAAACTCACAATGGGCATTTTCTTCAGCTCCTAGACATTTATGCAACAATTGTCTTTCAGCACGCAGAACCCTCAACATGTTTATTTACTGTTTGCCTTTTCCTTTAGGAAGTTGGCAGAACTCACCTCTGGGAATGAAATTGTGTTGCAGTGCTTTTTGGGAAGCAGGCAGCATAGCACATTTGTTCCCTGTACTACAGCTCCAGGTGTCTCTGGTTTGCTAACAGCACATTCCAACAGGGCAGAGCCCCTTGTTGTTTCCATACAGAATCTCCTGGATAAAAGGCAATTACATATTATTTTTAAACCTAAGAGCCTTAGATTAAGCCAAGTACCACATCTGATCCAATTTATCCCCCTTTTTCCTTGTCGGATAACTGTTAGTCTGCCTTTTAGTACTTTTTAGAGCTCCAGCCCTCAGTCCAAGAAGTGATTTCATTACAAATGAAGCCAGGCACTGCCAGTAGACTGTGTGGCATTCCAGAGCTGTGGAGGGGTGTTAATGTTCTTCCTCTCTCCCCCAGTGTTTCATGTGCCTGTGTGTCTCCCCGGAGTAAAGACAATCCCTTTGCTTTGCAATGCCAAAAATAGAAGCATTAGTATTTAAATAGCGAACAATCGGGTTTGGCAAACAGTCCATATGACTGCACCCTTTCTGAATCACGGGGCTGAGTCATTTCCCTCACCTAAACTGCTCTCTTCTCCTGTGCAGATTGCAGGAGCAGGGGGAAATCCAGCACTAATGTTCTCCTGTCTGTCTGTCTGTCTGTCTGCTGTCATCCCCATGCCCTGCAGCGTGCCTGCTCCAGGCCGAGCTGGTGAATTATGAGCGGGTCAAGGAGTACTGCCTCAAAGTGCTGCAGAAGGAAGGCGAGAACTTCAAGGCGCTCTATCGATCGGGAGTGGCATTTTACCACCTGGGTGACTTCAACAAGGCCCTCTACTACCTGAAAGAGGCAAGATCCCGCCAGCCAACAGGTATGGGGAAGGGAGCAGGGATGTGGCTTTGCACTCAGTGCTTTTGTATTTCTTTCCATTAAATGTCATCTGTCCCTGACTTGATTGCGTTGATTTCCACAGGAATGAGCATGACTCACTGTGTGTCCTTTGCTGGACTCCCCTTTGAGCAGTTGTGGGTAGAGCAGCAAGGTTGCAGTGCCCAAAGATTAACTGCTGCCAAGGCTGCAGCATGACCTGGAAGATGACAGTATTGCTGGAATGCTGTCGATGTGGAGGGGATCCTGCCTCTGTTTCCCTCCCTAACTTATTTTTGAAGAAGAAAGCAGGATGGGAAAAGAGTGTACCCCAAACATTACATTTCCTGACTCTTTCAGAAAAAGCTTTTTCCCCTTAGCAATGCCAGGAAACTATTTGTCATCCTCAATAGCCTTCCACCATCTCAGTAAAGGGTTAGTATTCTGCTTTGATCAAGGAGACAGACATTTACCCACAAAGCATTTATCAGGATGCTTCAACTTTTGCCGTGAAATCAGCCAATTGCTTGTTAAGTATCTGTCATCCATGTGTCAAAACCATACAGTTCATTTGGGGACAGCAATGAAATTACACATCCGAACAACTTAGCCTTGCCAGAGCAACCATCTTCATGCTAACTTGCCCAGCCTCAGAAGGCAGGTGAAAGAGCTGTGGAGGTGGTGAAAGGTGAACGAGATGAAAGGTGAAAGGCCAGAGATGAGGGTGAGGCAGAGATGGTGCTTTTATTTTTCAGAAATAATAGGGAGCTAAAACAACACTGTGGTTTTAAACAGAAAGGAATTTTGTAGAACTCAAAGGATCTCAAGAAAGTAAAATGGAAGCCATGTGCAAAGAAAATCCTACAGAGCAGCTCTTCAGATGAATCTGAGAGGAAAGAGTGAAAACTGGGTGTGATACAAGAGCAAGCCTGGGTCCTGGTGAAGCATGGTGGAGCTGATGTTCATTGAACTAGAGGAGGGAAGGGAGGCTGTCGGCGCTGGCTGTGCTTGATGTCCTACAGGCATTGGCCCTGCAGGGCTCCTGCAGTGTCTGTGCCCTGGAGGACCATTAGGGAGGATGTGCTTGGGAGTGTGCTGGGTTCTCCTTCCTCTTCCACTTCCCCTAAGGGTGTTGATCCCATCTGCTCTGCTTGGCCATGGGCTTCAGGCAGTCTGACAGCACAGCTGTGCACCCCACACTCCCAGAGCAAATGTGTTTAAAAGCTCAGTTTAGACTATTTTAGTTTACACTGTGCCCTTCTGCTTTCAGCCCTTGCCAGAACGAGGAAATGGAGAAGCATATGCAAGAGAATAATAGTCAGTGGAAAATAAGTTATCCTAACCTTGAAGTTTTGACTAGGCTTAGATGTGAAAAATTTCTTTTAGCTGAACCACTTAGCTCCCATTTTTTAAATATGTGTTTCTGTGCTCCCTTACCACCCCCCTCCTCCTGATACTATTTATTTGGTATTCCTCATTGCTTCTTGAAATAAATACTAATTTATTCAACAGCAACAACTTCAAATACCACTTGCTACAAAAACATACCAGAAAGTGTCCCTAAAGGCCCTTAATGTATATGAAACCCAGTTCTGGCCTTCAGTTCTGCATCAGAGACTCTTTCCTGTTATTTGTAGACCATTCAAGGCTGTTGTTCCACTGTTTTATTTATTATTATGGAAAACTTGAAGGGCATTTAGGGGGAAAGAATATGTACAGTAAGAAAGGACGTGGCTGTTAAAATGCAGGAATAGGAATCAGGTAACACTATCAAGAATTATTATGTGACCTGGAATAAGTCAGTGTCTCCACTTTCAATGCCTCCATCTGCAAAGTGTGATTGTTTTTCTTTATCTGAGGTTTCACCAGGCTCACTGGTTATTATTGCAGTCATGTTCTGTGTGTTCTTTTTTTTTTTCTAATAAGGAATGTTTTTGGCACAAATCACTGGCAGTTACTCTCTTTGGTGGGAGAGATTTTGAATGGTAAAGAGGAATTAGTTAGCAAAGGGGTTTAGTGTTCTAAAGGGGTGTCAGCACAGCAGATCCCTTGTGGCTATTCACTATCTGCCCAGGGTGAAGGAGGGTTGGATTTGGCCCAATTTCATGTGCCACCTCCAAACAAAAATCACAAAAGCAGATGGAAATAACACGAGATAGTTGTATAACCCTCTTACTAAGGGAGGGGGAAGCTGCTATTGAGTTGTGTAAAGCATGCATGGAGCCCTCCATGGCTCTGTGTCCAGAGGCTGGTGCAGCATGGGCAGCCAAACATGCACCTTGCTGCAAGCCTTGTTCAGCCCTCTCCTATTGGGGCTGTGTGTTCAGGGCAGGGACTGACTGGGACTGAGACAAGACCATCAGCTGGCAATGGCCTGGTAGTGTCAAGCAGTGGTCCCTGCTGTCCCTGTGCTGGGAGCCCACATTCAGACATCCTGTGGGGTGCCCAGACGAGATGGTTTTTGTGCTGTGTGGGGTGGGCTCGCGACTGCACTCGGGCACTGCCTTCCTGCACCCCTGCGACTCAGAAGTCATGGGAACAAAACCCAGGCCATGGTGTCTAAACAGCAGATAAGCAACTGGGCTCTGAAGCTACAGGGGATGCAGAAATGATTTTTAATATGGCATTAGGCCACTCTGCAGAGGGACATGGGCACAGTCCTAAGAGCCAGGAAACACATTCCCATTGCAGCTCTACCAGTACCTCTTCACATGGGTCTGACCCCTCATCTGAGTTGTTCTTGTTATTTCCACATCAGCCGAAGGGGATCACTTCTCCACTGAGAGATGAGAGTCTTCTCATTAACTTTTACACATAGCTTTGAAATATTTCTGAAGGCAGAGCTAGGTGTGATGCAATACTATTAGGTAGAAAAAACTTGACAAAGACAGGGCTCCACTCCTGTAAACAGAGTGCTGCTCTCATTATTTTTCCTTGTTAAAATAATGGTCCTCACAAAGGGAGCAAAATATGCCAAAGCCAGCCTGAGAAATTTATAAGTAGCTTTCAAAGGGAGCATCTCCCACCCTCTGTCAGGCTACACATTATTTTGCTCCTGGCTTCCCAGACATGTGGAAGTCTCCCAGGTGTGTGAAGCTGTGCCATCAGCGGTCACTACATTACCCAAAAGCCAAAGCGGGCTGGCAGCCTTTCCCAATTACGAGCCCACCTCTGCCCCCTCAGTGAGGTGCTGAGTCCCTGCGGGCCCGGGCAGGTGGGATTTCCTGACATGTGCACGCCATTGTCCCTTCTCACCTGCACCAGGCAGGCATTGCAAGCGTGCACCTCGGTGGCAGGGATGTGTACCCAGAGCACAGCCCGTCAGAGCCTAGAAGGGCACAGAGCAGAGGTCACAGTGAGATGCAGGCAGCACAGGAGGACTCTGCTCAGGCTGAGTGTCCTGCCTTTACAGTGCTGGGAGTGAGTCAGCCACCTGTACCCATTTCATTTTAAGCCTAAGATTCAGGGCTACCCCCTCAACTGAATTCCTTCATTCCAGGAGGCTGCACAACTTAAATAATTCTGTTTTTCAAAAAGCGGCTTTAAAATTTGCTGGGCTGGTAAGAAATGCTAATGCATAAACAGCCCAGGATGCTGGTGCATCTTGTTTGACCAAAGCAACAGCAGAACTTCTTAGCTCATTAAAAATGTCCCAAACGGGTCAAGTACCTAAGTCATCAAATCCCACCCTCTGGAGTGCCTAGGATGATGCAGCTGAGCCTGCAAAAGACTCAGCAGGGAGACCCACCTCACCAGAGACAACTAGAGAAGTCACAACAGCATGGCCACAGCCCACAGATGCCCCGTGGCATGTTTGTGGATAGCTCTGTGTGGCAGGAAACCGATCCATCTCGCACTGATTCAGCACTGGCAGAGGGCACCACAGAGATGTCCTCATCTTTAAAGGAAGCTTTTCACCCTCAAGTGCTTTGGGGGGTGCAATACCCACACTCACTAGTGCTGGACATGTTCTCAGTAATTTGTTCATTGCTTTGAAAGCTGAAGCACTTCTCATTTCCCTAGCTGGTGTGGAACACATTGCAGTTTGGATGAGGAGGAGGCAAGATTGCCCTCTGATTGGATTGCATTGCGCTTCCAATTGGTTTCTGAGGATCTAATAACTTCAGTGGACCAAATTGGCCCTGGCTGGCTGTTAGAGCAAGGCTCTGAGCAAAGAACCATTTTTCAATCAATACAGAAGTGAAAGTGCCTGTGTTTTTACTTGCTTGCTTCTGGTACTACATGGCTTTTGCCACTTTATGGGTGCCACGTGTGTGTGAAGATACCCTCATGATAGAAATCAACACGATTTAAGAGAGGATTGACCATGACTGCAGAATCATTGGCTCTGTCTGGAGACACGTACTCATTTAGATCAACCTGTGATTTAGGGTGAACAGGTTCCCTTAGGGCTGAGACCAGGAGATAAGGCATAGTGTGTGTGGTGGGCTGATGCTCTGAAATGCTGGAAGGAAAAAGAAGGCTCAGCTTACCATCTGCACAACTCTGGGATATCACAGAGTTCTACTAGGATGGATCAGTGGTTCTGTGCCCTAGGAACTTCCTTAGACAGGATAGATAAGACAGTATGCAGTATATAGCATGACAAACTTGCAGATAGAGTGTCATGGCGGAAGGACATCCAAGCAGAAAATTTAAGGGAAGAAAGGGTACAAAGACAAAGTGAAGGATGCTCTTCTCAATTCTACTCATCACAGAAAAAATGTGGAAAGAGTGGAATAGGCTGCAAATAGAGTAGGAGAGTGAAAAAGCAGAGCATAACTGTACACAAAGTGCCTGTAGGGACTTGCATGCAGGCACTGCAGGAGGAGAAGCCAGTGGAGGTGTCGTTCCCCAAGTACAGGCAAGGATGACCTGGATGGTTTCAGCTGTGTGAGTTCAACTGTGCTGATCAAGAGTAATCAGAGACAAGGTAAAAACTAGCTGAGGAAAGACTGTGAGCAACAGGGATGGTGAGCGCAACTCAGACCAGGCTCTCCAAAACCAAAGATTCCGGGTTTGGTTCAGAGCCCTTTCCAACTGATGCTGTTCCAGCACACAGCGCTGGAGCCGTGCTGCTCTCCCGTGATGTCCTAGGGATGGAGGTACATTCTATCTGTCTGCCACAGGGAGTTGTGTAACCACCATACCTGTGTGCGTGTTCTTTCCCTGCAGATACCAATGTCATACGATACATCCAGCTGACAGAGATGAAGCTCAGCAGATGTTCCCAGAGAGAGAAGGAAACCTTGTGAAAATGAAGCCGCTTCAGCTGAAGTGCTCAAGGGGGAACATTTCCTTCCTAGAAGCTCATTTGGTGGATTTTCCCGTTTGCTCTGCCTCATCCTCATCTCTTCATCCATCCACTCTCCCTTGCTCTTCATTGAATACCAGTTTTGAAATGAAAGACACTTGGATGCTGGATATGGCTGCTTGCCAACCATGGTAATACCCCTTCCCCGTGGCAAAAGAGCACAACAACTACAGCCAGCCTTGTTCCCAGACAGTGTCACACACCTGGAGTAGGCAATGCTGGGGGACCTGTCCGGTCTTGAACTGACTGCCTATTACCTATTAGGGAAGCAACCCCCAAAACAACGACTTCCTGACCAGGCAAGCTGGGGACAGAAGGTTACTGCTCTGAGTGATCACTGGAGCTTGGAAGAGCTAAAAAACCAAGAGGGCCGCTGGTCATTCCACAGGGGACAGCAAATGCCTTTTTACCATCAGTTTCCTCTGCCTGCTTCTCCAGTGTGTGTTATTGGTCTCCAGTGAGAGCTCACATGCTCCCAGTCTAATGTCAGTGAAAACTGTTTCTAAACATCCTCTTGATGAAAGCACAGAGCACCCTACAAACCCCCTGCAGAGCTGTCCCAGTGCTGGAGGAGAAGGCTGTGGGCTACCACAGAGCACTGAATGGACTGTGAAAGCATGGTGTACAGTGTAAGGGAAAAACTGTGAAATAATTCATTAAAGGCAAATAAAAATTATTCATAGGCAACAAGTCCAGGCATTGCTTTTCAAAGGAGCCTCTTGGGTTCCCTGTGTCGAGACAGACAACATTATCTAGTGGGGGGCAGCATGGGGCAGGGAACAAGGGATGTCTCCATTCTTACCTTGGCTCTGCCAATGCCTTGCTGTGTGATCTTGGGCAAGTCACTTAGCCTCTCGGTGCCTCGGTTTCCCTATCTGTACACTAGGGATAATAATACTTCCCTACCTCGCAGGGGTGTTGTGAGGATGTATTAGTTAATGTTTGTAAGTAACAGTACAGTGATGTACAGTGCTAAGTATTATTAGTACATTGGATTGAGGTCTTGATTCTCCTACCTTGTGTTGGTGCTTCCTGTGTCCTGTTTTTTTCTTTTGTAGGAGATTGTGGTGCTGACAACAGGGCAAGACCAACAGCTTTGGAGCCTATTTTGGCAGCCCAGAGGGCCTGTTTAGACCTTCTTCAGCAGTGTGACCTTTTCTAAGAGCTCTGTCTCCTTGGCTCAAAGGTCGTTTTCTGAAACTGCCAGTAATGGGATCAGTAAGTGCCACAAACACATGCTCAGTGTGACTTGCCCCAGCAGTGGCCCACAGGGACATGTTCCCAGTTGCAGGATATACATGTGTGGTCTCATCCCATGGTGGTCAGTGTCAAGTGAGTGTAGCCAGAGTTATTTCACTTGGCCCTCAGCTGAAACACAGAAACTGAAACAGCTGAACAAAGTTTGGCCAAGTGCTGCGTGCTTTGGTCCCAGTGGACATGGTATCTGCAGACAGTTGGCTGTGGCATCCCACATTCCAACTGTGGTATCTAGCCACATTTTTCTCCAGACAAAATTTAGGAGAGTTGTTAGAGAAACATCAAGAGAAAAGGCAAATTGAATATAAGCCAACAGTGTGCCCTGGCAGCCAGGAGGGCCAACCATGTCCTGGGGGACATTGGGCATGGCATCGCCAGCCAGGCAGGGGAGGGGATTGTCCTGCTCTCCTCTGCACTGGGGCGGCCTCACCTCAAGTGCTGTGGGCAGTTTTGGGCACCACTATATAAAAAAGATACAAAGCTATAAGAAAGTGTCCAAAGGAGGGCTACAAAGATGGTGAAGGGCCTTGAGGGGAAGCTCTGTAAGGAGTAGTTGAGGTCACTTGGTCTGTTTAGCCTGGAGGAGACTGAGGGGAGATCTCATTGTCGTCTTCAACATCTTCATGAGAGGATGCAGAGAGGCAGGCACTGATCTCTTTTCTCTGGTGACCAGTGACAGAACCCAAGGCAACCGCATGAAGCTGTGCCAGGAGAGGTTTAGGCTGGATATTGGGGAAAGGTTCTTCACCCAGAGAGGGCACTGGAACAGGCTCAACTGGAACAGGGAAGTGGTCACAGCACCATCCTGACAGAGTTTAAGAAGTGTTTGGACAATGCTCTCAGGCACATGGTGTGACTCTTGGGGTTACCTTGTGCAGGGCCAGGAGTTGGACTTGATGACCTCTGTGGGTGCCTTTCAGCTCAGGATATTTATGATCCTGTGATTTTATGAAATCTCTGTCATTGTCTCTGAAAAAACTTCAGTCATATTCTTTAGTACAGAAGCACATCCAGCTCACACTGGGGCTGGGGAAGAGACCATCTGAAAATCACATATAAGTCTCTGAAATAAGGCAGACCTACCTCAATTGTGTGAAACTTAGATCAGCTGGGATGGCACCAGAATGTTCCTCAGGTGGGTGGTGGAGAGCAGCTGCTTCCCAAAATTGGGAACACAGTGTGCAGCTACTGTAAAGGAAAGGGCTGCTGGAGTTAGCACAGTCACCTTCTTCAGATGGCCCTTGGTTCACACATCTGGGTCAGAAATAGCAAGCACCCCTGCCCATCACTACAGATATCTAAGCAATAAATGGAACTACAGCTGCTAGGAAGATGATTTAAAGAGAGGGAGGACAAATGAGGGAAATTCTGTAAGTGGTTGTTAACCAGACCAGAAAATAAGGTTAGGCAGAGATGTGTTTGGGTGCACGTAAGGTGTACCTGGTACTGCATAAAAGACAGAGTTAATAAGGTTCTGGTTCTCAGGTGCATGCAGTTCTCTATATCCTAAATACATCACAGCACACAAAAAATTCAAACAGAGGTGACTCTCCCCTTCTTCATATTGCTCATGACAGTTCATCCCACAGCCGCATGTGTCTGTTCACTAGGAATGAAATGAGGATTCAACCTGCAGGCAATGCAGAAGAGGACACCACCTACGCAAATAGTCTCTGCCCCAGGAAAGCTAAGGGAAGCAGAGACAGGCTCGTTACTCATGACCTTAATGTAAGAGAAAGGGCATTCTCCAGCCACTGGAGATGTAGGGCCATGACTGTCATTTTGTCTGGGAACAATTTTAGCCCTCACAATGGCTTCACTGACGTACTGTCACTGCATCAGTGCCATGTATATATTAATAAAAAAGGGCACAGCAGGCTCCAGTCTCCTCAGTTTTCAGCATCTTTCCCTCCAGGAGCACTGCAAAAGGTGGGGGAAAGAGGGAAGTTTTTGAATGTGCATAAGAAAAATATCTCAGAGAGCCTTCAGGTGCTGCACAACAACCTGTTTTCTTCGAAAAACTATTGTCCTTACATACGCTGACAGCCAGAGCACCTGTAAGCTGTGACACTCACACCAGAAGCTGGAAGAAGAAAGCCACCAAAAAGAAAACAGAGCTGGGGACTGTTTATTGCAGTGACACTGAGTTTGAGAGAATTATGGACAAAAGTCCAGGTTGGAGGCCCTCCACATGCAAGGTGAGACACAGCAGCAATGCCACCAAAGCCACCAGAATTCCCGTGGACTGCACCCTCCCAGTAGTAGGCAGTTCTGCCATGCAGTCTAATTGGAAGAATGTGCAGACACGTCATCTCTACTCTGTGTGTGTGTCAGGGGCATAAGAAAGAGCCTTTGAAACATTCTAAAATGCTTTGTCTTCTGCAAAAAGAAAGAGAAGGCATATTTGACATCCAGCACATCAAAGAGCTCTTCAGCTCTAGAGAAGCAAGGCCCTAAAAGACCACAGGCAAGTTTATCTCATGATCCCTGCTGAATTTAACAGTATCTAAGGGAGAAACTTGTAGTTTTGTCCAAGAACTGTCTTAACAGGAAGTGGAAGAGTGAAATAAGGATCAGGTTGAGAGGGGAGAATCTAGTATCAAGCCCCCAAGAAAGAAGACTACATACATAACAAGACCTTCAGAATCCATAGTAAAATAGAGTACACATCTTTTCCAGTGAGTGGTCCTTAGCAGCCAGATGTGGAGGTGTGGGCAGAGGCCACCCAATTCCACTCAAGTTACAGAGACCTTGTTGTAGGGAGTTGGGGACACACTGTTGGAGGTAGCCATGTCCACTACAAGTTGATGGTATGTTTCTGCAGAGCAGTGGAGTAGCAATGTGAAGATACACATCCTGGAACCCTGAAAAAGCAAACAAAGCTTTAGCTCAGCCAGGTGGTATATCTGTATGTCAACAAGCAGTACACAGGGGAATGAATACAGGCCCCTGCCTGTACCCAGCAGGGCTAAAATGTCCTCAGTGCAATGAGAAGTGAGCCCATTCATCCATCACATGGTAAAACAGCAGGAACAAAATGGCAGGTGCCAGGCAGAGCAGTAGGACAGCAAGCAGCAACTGAGGATGAAAGGAGAGAGGGATGAGATGATCATGGGATGCAAAATATGAGCCAAACCCAGGTTCATGGGCAGAATGATAATTGAACTAGAAAAAAACTGACCAACGGCTTAGACACACTATTTGCAGTTCATAACAACACCCAGTTTTGGCAGGATACCCACCAGGGAAAAAAAGGCAGCAAGATTAGATGTGATTTTTCCAGTTAGAGGGGGCAAAAGAGGGGGAGGCTTCCTTCCTGCAGTACAATCATTTTTGAAAGTGTGAGGAGAGGACAAACAGATGCTGGCTGTGGAATTTTTCCAAATATGTGTTAACAGTTGCTGTTGGTAAAAGTGGCTTGAACAGGGTGGAGAAATCTTTGTTTAAATTAGGGAGAGGGTATGACTAGTTTCCAGAATTGATGGGAAGGCAAAGGTCTTGCTTGCTAGTGAAATCCAGGAGCCTCTAAGATGAAAAGGAGGTTCTTGAGTGCAGAGCAACGCCTTTAGCTGTGCCTTTCCATTTAGCTTCCCCAGCACTCCTCTGCAAGCCTCATCTGTGTAAATGTTCTCCCCAAAATACAGCCAGCAGTCCCAGGAGTGGCTGTGTTCTCATGCTTCATGTAACATCTCCAGAGGGTTTGTCTGCACTGTTTTCTTTATGCTTAGTCCCTTGATTTGCTTTTTCCTAGGAGCACGAGAAGGGAAAGGGAAGGGTATGCACTGGGTGAAGGTGAAATCAAACCAAATTCACACAGGACCTGCTTATTATCCCTCTTCTCTGGTTGTTTATTCACCTTTCCTCCTGCACCCTGAAGGACACTGATGTTCTTCCCAAATTTCTATGGTGAAACTTCTTGATCTGCACGGTAGTTTAGAGGCTTGAGCAGGAGTTACTTAAATAAGCACAAACAGTGGTGGGCTAACATGCCCCCCAGGTGGGATGCTTGAGAGGGTGCAGTAAATGATCAGGTTTCTTAGTACTATCCATGTATTTGCATAACTAATTACTAAGGTCACTGCAGCTGGTAAGAGGTGGATTCCAGAGATTGTTCTTTAGGAGTTCCTTGGTTACTAGGGTGACACAGGCTGTACCATCCCCCCCAACAACAGCCTTAATGCTGCCTCAGTGAAGGTGATGAAAAGACAAGGCACTGTCATGGCTCCTCACACAGCTACAATTGAAGGAAGGTAAATTCATGGATATATAAGAACATGAGAGGAAACCTCTGGCAATATGTAACTTTGAGGCAGTTAGCATCTTGTGAGATGGAAGAGCATGTAAGTGGTTCCACAGATGTAGGGAGGGGAAAATCTTCCCTCTCCTTTGATTCCCATAGACAGCTGCTGCCTCTGTCACAGCACAGGCCAGCTCAAACTCTGTTCAGCCCAGAAAACTGTGCCTACAGCAACTCTTTCCAGTAGCAGTTGTGGTCTGGAATCGGGAAATAAATAGACTGTGTAGTGCCTTCTTACTCTACCTTCATGCTCACTCACCCTTTGGAAAGCCCCTGTTGTTACATGACAGACAAGGGGGCACATATGGCACTATTCAGCCATGGTTGTGGTGAATGAAGCTGCTCTCCAAGAGAGGCTTCACAGGCCCTACCACAGCCTCCTTTCTTCCTTTATTTCCACCGAAGTCTTATACACAGCAGCAGCTCTGCAAAACCAACTTCCACAGCTTTTCCTTCCAGTGGGTTCCCCTTCACCACATTTTGCCTGCAGGGAACGTGAGCTTGTGCCAGCTGGTAGCTACCTCTGGCAACTCCCCATCGCTGGTTAGGAAATAATTTGTAATGCAGCCAGGTGGAACTGTGAGGGCATCAGGAAATAAAAAGGAATTTGGCTGGGGCTTTGGGGCCAACACAGATTCTCATACAAGTAGTGCCACCAGATCTTCTGTGATTCCATGTACCCAGGTGCAAGGTGCCCAGGACCACTGGATACCCATACACAGGGCATTGAGAGCTCCCTGTCGCGCTCCACAGCCTACAGAGGAGATGGCAGATGAGCTCAGAGGAAGGGTGAATCACCCGTGTACTCTCTGAGTTGTACTATTTTCTCCTCAGAGCTGAGCTAACAGAAGCACATGAGCATATGTTCTCTTGTCTATTGTCAGAGCTTCAAATCGAAACTGTGATTAATCTGAAACTGTACATTTTTGGTATTAGACCCCAGTTTACCTCAGTACTGTAAAGATTTGGTGTTAACTTTGTGTAATGTTGACACCTAAAATGCAAAATATGAGCACTGAAGATGACAGAACAGCTTTCTATAAAGAATTCTGCCAAGAAAAACATCACTTCAAAACAAAAGGAAAAATACCTGATTACTAATAACAGAACTGATATTTAATATTAAACCATCTCAACCAGTGATTTTTTTTCCAGCATTTATGGAGGCACTCCTCAGTCTATGCATATATGAATGTGCATGTGGGTGGGTGCATGAGGGAGTCATGGGGTGCAGCCCTAGGGGCAGAAATGCAAAAGACAGAGCTGGACCTGACCACGTCCTGCTGCCGAGTCCATCCCACAGCAGGACCTGCTCCACCTCAACCAGTCCTGACACATTCTACCCAACTTCTTGACTGTCTTGAAACGAGAGCAGGGCAAATGCTTGGTTGCCAGTTATTGCTGTTACCAGTTCCCAGTTCTGCAAACTTTCCTCTGGGCATGAATCTGCTGTGAACATAACGGCTTACACATGCTCCCCATGGAGAGAGAGGAAGGAGAAGGTATTCCGAGGGAAGCAAGGGCTTCATTGAATGCAAAATCCAGCCTGAGTGAAAACTCTCATGACAAATCAGTAAAAGCATGTGCAATTCAGAGTCTGGGATTCTGTTTGAGCAAGAAAGCAGAATGAGAGTATCTCAAAGGACAGTTTAGGTGGGAAAAGGAACACAAGAGAAAGAGACATAGATACCCATACCTGAAAGTCTGAAGGACCTGGCAGGAGCTCTGACTCCAGGGCAGAGGAGGAATTTTTGGAATGGGAGACACAAGGAGTGAAATGCAGGAGGAAATAGAAAAATGGAATGTAGTAGAAAAATTAAAAGATAGAGCTGATAACAAGTCTTCCCATCCCAGTGGGACTTGGGCATCTGGATAGCCAGACCCTACTGTAGCTCTGACTCTGGAGACAATGGGACAAAGAGTGAGGCCAGTATCATCCTGAGGACACAAGGAGGAAACCTCAGGAGTGGCTATCTGCTAGATCTTTAAATGCTGATCCCTTTCTTTTGCCTTTGTATTACTTTCAATATCGTAAGCCAAGAGACAGCCCAAAAGCCTTATCCTGATGTATTTCTTAACATATGACAGCAGCATCGGGGCTGCGGGGACAGGGACAACAGGGTCATCATTTTAAGACCTATATTGGCTGGAAGTGGTAAACCACCTTCATTATGTTTTTTGGGGCCAGTTATTCTGAGCCCTGAAACAAAGCAAATAACAGGTTTTTTTCCAAGGCTGATGTTTTCTTGATAATTTCAAATTCCAGCCCTTATGCCAAAGTTGTCTATAAAAACAAGCTGCTGTTCCAGTTTGATGGGGGGAGCTTTTGCTGTCAATGCTTCTGCTTAAGCAGTGGTCCAAACTCAGATGTAGTTGCACCTGGCTCCTCCTGCAGCAGCATCTTTAATTCGTGTTGTAAATAGAAACTGCTGCTGAGCATGTGATACTAAAATTAAAATGTGTTTTAATGGCCACTAGAAAAAAGTACATATTCAGATTATCCAGGATGAAACAGATTGACTAAGTGTTTCTCTGATTTTGCTTAGAAAAGACAGCTGGGGGATTTACAGTTGGGAACAAAGGATTTTCACTTTCTTAACCAACAATGGATGGTTGGCAGCCACTCTGGCTGCCAGTGTTATTCTCATTTTGTGATGGCAGCCCAAAGAAAGCTTAGCACGGCCTGGAGCAGCCTCAGGGGAAAGTCAAGTGCAGGATGGACTGTGTTTTTCAGCTCCCTGAAAAGAGCAGGTGATAGAGCCACAGCCTCTGCAGCTTTCCTCCACTTCACACAGCTGCAGTACTGGGTTGCAGCAGAACTTTTGGCAGCAGATAAACCCCCAGCTGTTTCATAGTACCTCCTACAAACTTCTGGTTAGAGAAATGGCCTTATACAAATGGCATATTGCTCACTCAGAGGTGGTCTCCTGCATTTTGTTGGGGCTGAATTAAATCCAAACTAACAGCTTGCTGAATTCAGTAGGTTGTCTTTGAGGCTCAGCTGCCTCTTGGCAGGCTCTGAGCATTGACTCAGGGAGAGCATATGAGCCCAGGATACAAGCCAAGATGCCAGCCCTTTCATGGGGTCCTTTGGATGGCCTCTAGCTGAGTGAGATATGGGGGCTGAGCGCGGGTGCTCACAAAAAGCCAGTTCTTGGCATGAGCTGAGCAAGAACAGATGTGTGACCCTTTTGCGGTCCAGAGGCCAGGCCCTCAAATCAGCTCTCCAAACTGCAGGGGGGGTGTCACAGAGCCAGGACTGATGGCTGACAGGCATATCCCCACTGCTAACAACTCTCATGGGTTTTGACTATCTCAGTCTTTGGTGCTGGGACTGCACTGTCACCCTGAGGTAGAGATAGGTCTCTGTTTCTAAAAGCCCTTTAAAACCTCAGTAGTAAGGAATCCAAACATCAGCAGATAAACTGTAAAAACACATGAGGTTTTTTGGAGCGCAGAAGGGCTCAGCTTATCACTTCTTAATGTTTGTGGCAGGCAAGCCTGCCTGCTGTTGTGTCACACAGGCCTGGGCTTCCATATAAACACAGAAAAATAGTTACTTAGTCAGTGGCCCAGCAAAATGGGAGAGCTGAGCAAGAGAAAAGCTTGCCTTGAGCATTACCAAACTAACATGTCACAGCAACCCAAACTCAAGTTATCACCTCAACCTGGCAAGCTCAAGCTGCTGTTCAACAAGGCTGCCAGTCTGGGAGATTTGATTGATGTCTGGAAAATTATTTCCATATGAGAGAAGATGAAAAGCTGTACACAGGAATAGGATCTGAATCTGCAGTTCACAGGTGACTGCATTGACTCGCAGATCAGTGGCTGGGAATACAACACTCAGTTAGGAAAATCCTGTAACTTACAGCATACACAGTGTGCTGGTTTTAGCTGGGGTAGAGTTAATTTTCTTCATAGTAGCTGGTATGGGGATGTGTTTTGGATTTGTGCTGAACACAGGGTTGATGATACAGAGATGCTTTTATTATTGCTGAGCAGGGCTTGCACAGAGCCAAGGCCTCTTCTGCTTTTTGTACGGCCATGCTGATGAGGAAGCTGGGGGTGCAAGGGAAGTTGAGAGGTGACACAGCCAGGGCAGGTGAACAAAGGGACATTCCAGACCACATGGCATCATGCTCAGTATATAAAGTTGGGGAAGAAGGGGGGACATTAGGAGTGATGGTGTTTGTCTTCCCAAGTCACCGCTGCTTGTGATGGGGCTCTGCTCTCCTGGAGATGGCTGAACACCTGCCTGCCCGTGGGAAGTGCTGAGTAAATTCCCTGTTTTGCTCTGCTTGTGTGAACAGCTTCTGCTTTCCCTATTAAACTGCCTTTATCTCAACCCATGAGTTTTCTACCTTTTACCGTTCTGATTCTCTCCCTGATCCACTGGTGGGGGAGTGAGCGAGCGGCTGCCTGGGGCTTGGCTGCTGGCTGGGGTTAAACCACGACACAGTCAAAATTCAAATCAACAGAAAAATGAAGAACCCCACACTATCATCAATACTGGTTCCAATTAGAAAAGGAGCTCCACTTTTCTTCTCAAGCAATGAATCTTCTTCTAAGACATATGCTCTCATTGAGAGACATCCCTCTTATTTTCAGTGTTCTGGGACAGCCATGTCCCACTTCACCTGTTATTAGTCTACAGACTGATGTGGAGCTCTAGGGATCCCAGATGTTTACATCTTTGTGATGTCAGATGGACTCACGTAACTAATGAAAGATGGCTGTCTAATAAAAGATGAGATCTCTCCTTTTCACTCATCAGCAGTATAAACACAAAGTCCCTGCAGGGACTTCACAGCTCTGTTCATGATGAGTAAGCCAAACCAAGACATGTCATGTCATACCATAAATCTAAGGAAGTACCAGCTCTGACAATAGCACCTGCAAAGATCCTCAAGAGAGCATGTACATCACCCCATTACCTCAAGGCAATTAGGTCAGATCAAGTTAAACTGCTCCTGAGAGATGTTATCTAACCTGTTCTCAAAAGCCTCCTATGAGAGAATATCACTGCCTTCATAGATGAAAAGTTAAGAGACTTCTTACTACAGCTTTAATTGTCTCCTTTGCAGTGATTTAAACCAATTACTTCTTGTTTCAGCTACAGTAGATACGATCAAAAAGTTAGTCTCTCTTTGCAGTAAGTTATTATGTTGGTGAAAGGCTCTTCTCTAGGACTGATTTTTCAGCTTCCATCAACATTTCAACTCAGCAAGTTTTCTGGCTCCTTAGTTGTTCTCCTCATTCTCTGGATTTCTTCCAGGTGGTTTACATCTTTATTGGAGTGCAGTGCTGAAAGCAGGACAGTTCTCTAGCTATGGCCTTCCAGCACAAGACAGAGCAGAAGCATTATTTCAGAATTCCTACATATGATAGGCCTCTTTACATATTTGCTGCACTAGCAAGACATTATTGACTCATGTTCAAGTCTCACCCTAGAATGCTTTGAATCATTCCAGTTTTTCTTCTATGTTGTCATCACATCCTTTTGTATTTCTACAGCCAACATTCCTTACTGAATTGCATCCCATGTGGATGAGAAACAGTTGGATTCTACAAAATCAGACATCACAATTCCTTTTCCATAGAAAGAACAGACCTGCATCTCTGCTTTTTAAAGGATGCATGTGGCCAAATTTTAAGAAGAAGCAAAAGTAAGGTTCAGCATAAAGTACCAGTTTTTGGGTGGAGAAAAATCAATATACCTTTTCCACTTCTGTAGCATTGTTAACAAGTTCTGCTGCACAAGCTCAGCAGTGCTTTAGCAGCTACGAAAAACACTTAGAGCTGAGAGTCACGGGCTGTTGGGAGCATCACTCAGTGTCTTTCATCGTGCAAAGCAACTCCTTGCTCCTTTAGATTATGTGGCAGAGTCAGGCATACTCAGATCATCCAAAATAAGCAGGATTAATAATGCCTGAGCAAGATAGGAACATTGAAGAACAAATGGCACAAAAATCAAGTGGTGTTCCCCACCCCATGCAAGCTCTTTCCCCAGCTTACCCCAGTCAGGCAGAAGATTCACGTTTCTTTCAAAACCTTCTAAGCGAAGGTCACAGGCAGTGCAGCCCATAGATTTGAATGACCGTATCTCCTGTGTGTCTTGGTTTTTTAGCAGCTCATGCACCTGACCATGAACAGAAAACCAGGTGATGCTCAGCAGAAATGAAAATTGAGGATGAAAGATGGAGAAAAAAAAGGAAAAAAAAAAGAAAGAAAATGCTAATTGAAGTTTGTCCAGATTTCAGTGAAGATTATGGCTTTGTTTCTCTTCACAGATTTTTATTCTTTACTCACAGGTAGTGAGTAGCTCAGTGACATCCAGAAAGACATTCTGAATGTTTGACTTGCTGTTTGCTCTTTCCTAGCAAGAGAAAGTGTGGGCAGCTGAGGACTTGGCTTGGTAGGTCATGGGTTGGAATGCACACATTCCAGTGTTTCTATCTTTAACCAACACATAAGAAACAAATATCGGTATCTCCCCAAGGCATTGAAGGAAATAATGCTAATTAAAGTAGCTGAGGATCTGACAGATTTGGTACAGTGCTGAAAAGTGGCTCAGAGGAGACGAGAAGTTGTGTAGGGCAGCAGAGGCTGGACTTCTCTCCTAGTTCTGCACTCTCACTTAGCCCATGTCAGAGAGCTGTGCTGAGCCCCATCTTCAGTTGCAGAGTATGGAAGAACTCAACAAATAATGTTTCCAACACACTTTTGAAGGGGCTCTATGAGCATGAAGTATTACTGCTGCTGTTGTTAGGATTAAGAACAGAGTCTGCTGCTGAATAATTCATTTGATGTGAAAAACAGCCAGCAAGTTGTTGAACAAAAATGATGTACAATGAGACATAATTACAGAGTGGTTGCAGAGAGCAGGATGCAGATGGAGCTCTCAGGTTGGCTGGCGGTGACATCAGACCATGGACAAGCACAGATGCGTGTCAGGTTGCATACTTCATTTTCTGAATTATTGTATCACTTTACCTTTAACCTTTGAGATACGCAAGGAGTACCTCATCTGGAGGGACCGTTTCTGGTGGAGAAAGAGGATTCAGTATCCCCAGTTTTTTTAGTACTTATCATGACTGATAAGGCTCTAGAAGCAGTAAGTATTGCTGATTGGGAGGCACATCAGTGCTGGTTTTCTTGACCGAAGGAAGGGGCAGAACTGCTAATTCCCCACAGATGTGTCATGTTGTGGACACCAAAACGTTTCTGCAGCAGATTTTTAAAATTCGAGGGAGATTCCCTGCCTCAGACTGATGCTTGAAAAAAGATACCAGCGTTCACAGAGCCCAGCCTGCAGTGTGGGAGCCTTAGAGCATCTCTGTTCTTCATCAAATCACACAGGAAAAGCTTCCTCTGCCTTGGCTTGAGAAGAAAATGAGTTCCTCTCTGTTCTGCTTTCTTTAGCCCCCACCTGAAGTGGGGCATCCAACTCTGGGGTCCCCAGTATAAGAAGGACATGGACCTGTTGGAGCAGGTCCAGAGGAGAGCCATGAAGATGACCAGAAGGCTGGAACATCAGCAAAAAACAGGCACTAAATCAAAAACTAAACCAGAAACTGAGACCTACTTCAGCCAATTTGTCATCAGAATTAAATGAAAAGCCAGAACTTCCAGATACTACTGACAGGTTCAAGCCTGGCTTGAGAGACTGAAAGACAAAATCCCTCCTGTGTCCCAGGTCTCTGGCTATTTCTGACCTGTGAGCCAGATTCAAGGGATGGGGAACTTGGAAGATGTGGATGGCTTGGAGCCAGGGAGAGAAAGTGGAACATGAGAAGAGGCTTTATCACGCATTTGCTTTATAATAGCCAAAGTACCCTTCTGTTCTTTCTCATATATTCTAGAGAGAGCACAACTGAAGTGTGAAGAATTGTTTAATGGATTTAGTAATAGTATTGATCTTCTGTCATTTAAAAAGGGACTCAGGGCTTAATCAGATCTGTAGAAGTGTCTCATTATTTACTTTGCCAAGGGAAAGGATTAGATATCAGAAAAAGAAAAGGCCCCTCTGCAAGCATGGGTTTGCTCTGCAGGATGAAAATCCATTCCATTTACTCTTACCTGCATATGTGTTTAGATGGGAAAGAATCCAAACAAGTCTCTGTGGGATTCTGCCTGGAGGAATCGGCAGAGAAGCAATAAACAGAGGTGGACTCAGCAACACAACAAACTGACTCTTAGCTTTCCAACACCTTGATTTAGCTCCATTATCTGGTCACATAAGCAGTGACAGCAGAAATTGTATTGTTGGTGACAGAGACAGATTGAACAAGTTTTCACCTTCTGAGGCACCATCCTGCCACCATCACCTTCTGAGATACAAAGTGAGAAAGAGTAAACCAGAAACCCTCTGATGGCATTTTTATAGTCACCTTTGAGACAACAGAAGATTGGCTTATCACACCATTGCCTGTAATGCCGTTGCCTCAGGAAACACTGTGATAGTTTAATTTCCTTGACACTTGAACCCAAGTTCTCAATCTTTCAGGGTGGTTGCAGATGAGACAGCCCGTTTTGTACCTGTGTTGTGGCACTACTGAAGCTATGCAGACATGCAGTAGCAGCTGTAGAACTGCCTACTCAGCACGAGTTGGGTCTATCAGCAGAGCAAAATATCTCAGGTTGAACACAAACATTGACTTTGCAGTGAGAGTTCTTTTGCAATGATATTTTTCATGTTAACATCCCAGGTATTATCAGTATGTTCTAAGATAGGCACACACACATATAGACTTGCATGATAACTATGATGAATAATCTGGTTTGATTGGGCTTGCAAGAGATACATTAAAAGGCAATTTCAATTCCATGCGAACTCCACACCAGTTTCTACTGCTGAATTCCACAAACAATAGAGAGAAATCAAGAACCTCTGTGTTTTCCATCACTGGAAAGATTTTGTATTAGTTCTCTTTTAGATACTTCTTTTTGGAGACTTTTACTTAAAACACCTCACTGTTTAATACAGGAAGCTTGCAGGTGGCTTACTTTCTTGGATCAACATTGATCTGCCTTGCTCAGCACTGTCGTTATACTTATTCATCCTGATGACCACTTGCATTTAGTCATGGGTTTGCCATACCCCTGGCAGGTTTGTAGTGAAGTTAATGGAACATTAGATGGCACATGAAGGTTTTGGACATCCCCCATGTCCCAACTACATACTTGAGGAAAGGAAGGTGCACAAAGCCAAATGACCAAGAAAGGGTTAATTCTTTCATTTTCTAGCCATATGAAACAGGGTTCTCCTTCCAGGGCAGAGATGGGTTAGCAGGTGAGCAGGATATCCCCTTGGAACAGCACAGGCAGGCAGTCCCAGCACGACCTTCAAAGCACAAGGACACTGCTCCCTGAATCAGAGGCAGCTTCAGCATGGCAAGAAGAGCCACTGAAAAATTTTAAGAGAAGCCTGAAAGTGACTGACAAGCGCACAGACTGTGCCGAAGTGTCAAGAGCAGCAGAAGGTGTGCTGCTCTGCTCGGCAGCTCCAGTGCTAAAGAAAAGTCCCCAGGAAGGTGGCTGCGCCCAGGGCGGAGATCCGAGCTGGCAGTGACAGCTGGGGAGGCAGAGAGCAAGGAGGAAGGGGTAGTGGGAGTGTAAATTGTCACTCCTTGTATAACCAAAGGATTTCACCTGGGAGTCACTGATGGATGATAAATTTAGCAGAAAAGGAACACCATTATTTTAGTGTTCCTATTAAGAAGGTGACAGCATTAGAAAGGTGCTATTCATTATTTACCTGTGCTGCAATATGTAATATGTTACATACTTTAGTCTGACATTAGAGTCCAGTATCTCAGAGACACTTTACGAAACCTGTACCTTTGAAAGTCTGATGTAGATTCAAAAAGCCTGCAGAGGCAGGAGTAGCCAGCTGCTACAAATACATTTTCTGATTACAGGAGTTTGAAGGCAAGAGTAGCTTTGTCTAAAAAGAGAACTTTCCCTTTATGCTCAACCATCTATTTCGTGCAATAATTGAATGTCTGCTGAAAAACCGTCTTGTGTTCTGTTGCAATAAAAAGAATATGTTTGATCATAGCTTGGTTGTGCTCCCTGAAATGCTGCAGCCCACAGCCTCGAGGGCAGAAAGCCTGACATGTTCCTCCACAGAGCACCCCTCACTCATATAGAAATGTTTTGGGCCCCTTGCAAATTTTGCCTACAATACCAGAGCCCTTTCCTTCCTAAAGCAAAAGCCTTCAAGCTCTCCTTCCACTTCTGGAGTATTTCTTATAGGGAAGGGTACCACGGTTTTCTATCAGGTTTGTAACATCCTTCCCAGATTTCATGCTCTGTATTATATCCACAATGGATCACAAAAACCGATGTCAGTTTTTATTTCCAGAGCTCAGCCTGAACCCTACTGACTTAGCAGGAGTGGTGAGGGAGATGTGGTGAACTCGTCTTAGCTTGTATCATATCCTCTCTGCACTGCACCTTTTTAGCTGGAGGAGGACCCGCCATCTTATGAAAGCAATCTACTGCAGTATGATCCAGACAGCAGCTAAATGCTTCACTTCTATTTTTTCATTTGTCATCACATTTAATCTAAATCAAGTCTTACACCCTAAAACCAAATATTCCTTAGAACTGCAGATAATTCAGCAGAAGTAAAATGCCTTTTTTAGAACTGTATTCAATAATAAGCAAGTGTTAGTAGGAGTGCTAATATCATTAGGAGTGAGGACATGTTTTGGTTTTAAATTCCTGATTTCATGATGTTGAGAAGTGCACTACAGTTGTTCTGTGTTGTACTCCAGTGGCTGCTGCAATGCCAGCTGTAACCCTCTTGGAAACTACAAGGAATGGATGTGCTGTTCTGAGCTGGGTTTGGGTGCCTCCCCCAACTCACACGTACTTGGGTGCATGTGTCAGAAAGGACATGAATGCACAGGCGCATATAGAATTTAGGGGTATTTTTTATTTCCCTCAACCTTATCCCACTTGCCAAAGGAGATTGTTGATTGTTGTCTTACCCCAGGCAATATGACTGGCACGCAAAACCTTTTATATTTGGTTGCCCTTTGGTACAAAGAGGTTGTTTATCGGACTGATGCCCAGAATATCATCTCTCTTTGTTGAACGCACATAGGTAAGAGAGAGCAAGAGCATAAGGAGAGAAGGAATCTAAAGTTGTGTCAAGGTCTTGACTTGCCTTTCTCTCTTATCTATACAGGAGAGTATGTTATTTTTAACAACTACCTTAGGGGAGGTCAGAAATTACTTTCCTTTCCCTGTTTGCCACTGGAGCTAGAACAGCAAAAACGCTGGGTTTGAGAAAGATATATTCAGCCCACAGTGCCAATCAGAGGGTCATTAAATGGGATTAAGGCTTAGAAATCAGCACTGGGTAGCTGTTAGGAGCACCTGGTGCTTCACAAAGTGAAATGTGTGGAAGGGCATCAAAGACAAGCTCCCAGAGTAAGGGCAGTTCCAGAATATACTATGCACAAAGGCAAAAGCACATCTAGTTCCCTGGGTTCCTGTCCCCTCACTCCTTTCCCCCTCAGTGGAGGACAGTAACATACAATGACAGCTGAGGACTTCAGTCCATGTCTCCTGTATCATTCATGCCATGTAGCTGCTATGCTGGGTCCTAAGGGGTAGAGAGAACAGCAAGACTTCTCTTCCTTTAGTTATGAGGAAAGTTCTGTTCGTTTCTCCACCAAATGTTATTTTGCCATTTTTGTTTTTATGTTAGTGTCGTGGGTTGGAACTGAGTTGATTGATGTGTGTTTTGGCCAATTGCGCTTTTCCGAATTTGCATGCTCAAGCGTTGTGGAAGTGAGAGAAGTGGGAGTTGTCGCCGCTCTCCACGACAGTTAGCATTTGATGTTAATCCACAAGCAACTCTATTTCCAGCCTCAGATCTTCTTCTGAGGTTCTGCTTCCCAACCAGCATTTCCTTTCTCCTTTCACATCTGTAAAACTTATTCCTTTTCTTTGAATCAATACAGCTTTATTTAGGATGGCATCTTTCATAGAAAATGTATTCTCAAATGCCCGTGGATAACTCCAGATCATGGTCTGTATCTGGGACAAAGTACTGCAAGCAGTAAATATTGCATGGAGTCAAAACATTCTATTACACTTTGTTTCAACAAATCGCATGTTATCGATTCCTTACCTGTTCTCCATCTCATAGATTTCATATCTGCATACTCTTCCTCTCCTCTCAAATGCTGGCATTGCCCAGCTTTGTCCTTTATGCAGGTCTGATCACAGCCGCACGAAATCCCCAGGAAGGAGGATGTTCTCAATTAAAATATGTGCCCAGCCTATATTTGCAATGGGCATTTGCTCCTTACCTCCCAGGATATCCAATCACACAAGTTCTACCTAATTTATTAAAAGTATTGCTTAATCAGAGGAGGTTCTGAGTGCTGACCCCAGGACATCAGCACCCATGTGTAACATGCTACTGTAAGAAGTACCAGTAGCATACACTGAAGGACTTGTACCTGCCCTGAAAAGGACACTTTGAGCCCAGGCTTGTCAAGATCTCATCAAGCAAAAGACACCTCTGTAGTAGGAAGAGAGTGAAAGGCATATAGGTGGCCTCCTGGAGGCCACTAAAAGGGAAAATTACAGTTCTTCCCCAGCAAAGCTTCAGACTTCCTATATCCTCTCCCTGTACATCCTGTGGCAACCTCCCAACCCCTGTCTCTCCACTCACTAACACAGGGGTACCAATACTGACTTCTGCAGAGGCATCTCCTGTAAGCTCAGGATTGTCCCCCTGAAATGTGAGCAAAATAAGGGGCAAAATGGGAAGAAGAGACCCTGGCACTAAGATTTGATTGGTTTTATATGACCAGAATGGGATCAGGGATTAAAAAGTATTAGCACATACAGTGAAAATGAGCAGCAGCAAATACCCCATGTACTCTGACTCCAAAATGATTTGGTTCTCATTGATGAAAAGGATGGGTCACTTGCCCTTCCCGCTAGATTGTGTGGCAGATCACTACTGTCTGCCAGTGATTGTCAACACTTGGCTGCATCCCTGGATCTGGGGGACTCAGGAAGCCCAATGCATATCTCTGAAGGGCTGGGAGAGCCTGCCATCCCCAACAGGTCAGGAGACAGCAAACACATCTCAGGGATCATCTCCGGTGGTGTGCATAAGGGGACCCATGGCTGGGACCGCGTGGGCCCAGCACTGATGTTGAGAGATGCTTTGTGTTACACACACCACTGCTACGGGATGCTGATACTCACTGCGTGTTTTAAGTTTTGACCAAGAGAAATGCTTTATCATTCTGCACTCACACACCAGTAACCTTCCTTTATTAGCTAAAGCCTGCAAAACTCACAACAAAATGTTTGACTGATCCTCTGGGTAGAATGCAACATTTTCTTAGGAAACAATTATTTAAAAAAAAAAAAATAGCCTCAACTTCTGTACATCATTTTTCTTAATGGGCCATTAAAAGGCTCATTCTTGTGCTACATTACGCAGTACCTAGCTATAGCATTTATCTCTTTCCTGTCAGTGCTGCTCTTATTGGAGCATCTTGTGCTTCCCTGTAGACCTCTAGAGACATCCAGCCATTTTGTTTTAATATTATTATCCTTGCTAACAGCTGAATGCAACTGTCCAAGAGAGCAAGCTAATGTACACCTATGGGGAAAAACACTAGCAGAAAATCAAAGAGAGCTGTAGCCAGATAAGGGAGTCAAGAGGCAAGACTTCTAGGATCTACTTTCAGTTCCGCTTAGAGCTTACACATCTGGAAAAATTTTATCCTCCTTTTGCCTCAGTTTCTAAGCTGTTGAATGATCCATGGCTTACTTGGAATATTAAGCAATGTTTGCAAAGATCCCGGATTAAAGGTACTAAGTGCACTCACAAAAAGTAGGTCTGCACTTCCTGTGACCCTTAATTACACCACTTTCAAAACCTAAATTGGCAATTCTATCCATCTCCTTCTTCCACTCTCCATCCTCAACTCGTCCTTCTTATAAGTTTTCCCTCTGTTGGGGGTTAGGATTTTTTCTTTTTTTTTTTTAATCCTTTCTCTTAGGGAATTTTCTCCCTTTGTTGTTAAGAGACAATAACTACCGATACTTGAGACAAAAGAAATGGCCAAGGTGAGGAAAGGCTGCAGCTGGCTACTCTCTTACCTGAGGGGTTTTCTCTTTGGAAAGGCAGAGATACCACGAGATTTTAGCTGGGGGATGAGGGGCTAGGCTTGGCTCTTCTTGCTCTCTCGCTGTCGCCATCACCATTGGAGGAGGAAGGTTGAGCTGTTGCTTACTGCGGGGAGAATTCAGTGCTACAGCGGGAGCCCAGCCCTCTACTGCTTCTGCTGCTGTGGGTGAGCCTTTGCTTGTAAGAGCAGCTGTGGGACTGGGACCTTATTAGCACCCTACCTCACTAGAAAGGACCCTCACTACCTTCTTGGGTGCCTCAGGGGAAAACCCAGGACCCTGAGCCCCGTCCAAGGGAGCCTCTCCTGGCAGCATTCAGGAGCCAGCCTGCCAGGGCCCAGCCCTGCCGTTTCTCTGCCACTGCTCTGGGTTTTTGCTACAATACAGCCCCACACTCCCTGCCTGCCGGGACACCCCGCAGCACCTGCTACGGANGCCCAGCCCTCTACTGCTTCTGCTGCTGTGGGTGAGCCTTTGCTTGTAAGAGCAGCTGTGGGACTGGGACCTTATTAGCACCCTACCTCACTAGAAAGGACCCTCACTACCTACTTGGGTGCCTCAGGGGAAAACCCAGGACCCTGAGCCCCTTCCAAGGGAGCCTCTCCTGGCAGCATTCAGGAGCCAGCCTGCCAGGGCCCAGCCCTGCCGTTTCTCTGCCACTGCTCTGGGTTTTTGCTACACTACAGCCCCACACTCCCTGCCTGCCGGGACACCCCGCGGCTCCTGCTACAGATGTGACGTTTCTGACACTTTTCACTTGCTACTCTGGGGTCTGCTTGTCCCTGCCATTCCAGCCGCCGCTCCGAGGTTCCCGCTGCAGCCCCTTTCGCCATCCAGCCCACCCGGCCGCCATTACCGCGTGAGGGAGACACGACCGAGCTCGCGCCACAGCGCCCCCTGCAGGCGCGGGGGAACCATCGCACCCGCCCTGCCCGGCCGGGAGCCACCAGCGCCCCTGGCGGCCGTGCCCGGAACTGCACCACAGGGGAAAGCGCCTGCGGCCGAGAGGGGCTGTCACCCGGTGTCTGGTTTTGTTTGGTGTTGCTGGTGGTGGTGGTGGTTTGCCTTGTTATACATACTAGCAAAGAACTGTTATTCCCTTTCCCATATCTTTGCCTGAAAACCCATTCATTTCAAAGTTATAATAATTCGGAGGGAAAGGGGTCATGTTTTTTTCCATTCCGAGGGAGGTTCCCTCCTTTCTTGGCAGACATCTGTCCTTCAAACCAAGACACCTTCCGTTTTGGGTTTTACATGCACTCATTTAAATTGCAGCCAGAGTCCTCTGTAGTGGATGTTAGGAAAGCAGTTCTAACAGGAAATACAGTGAGGCAATGATAGTTTCCCCCATAATGTATTTAAAGGAAAGGAAACCAGCATGTAGAAATGCCTGCCCCACAATTACTCTGTGTAGCTGCCAAGTGCTGCTGATCCTCAGGCCATGCGGCCGGAAAGGAGGTCACGGCTGTGCACCGCTGTGGTTTCATGTCCTTACTGCTGCCTCTCAGCTGTCCTGCCTGCAGCATACCAGTTACCTCTCATCCTTCAGTATGTGCCTTTGCTTTGCTCCCACAAGCTCCTGCACCAGAGGCCAGGAGCGAGGACGTGCTGCATGGCCTTGCAGCATCGGAGGTTCTGACCTTGTGCTGATGTGTACATGCAGTTTCCTTCCTTGGAGAAATGTGACTTATTTCAGTGATCTTAATTTATCTGTCTCCCTCCTTGAATCTAGAGAAAGTAAAAGTTGTTGGTTTTTAGATGTGCTATGGCTCTAACCACCTACTAGATGTGTAAAACACAATCCACAGTTCACTGGGGTAATTTAGCCAATGAACAACTTACAGAAACCGTAAGTGCCAGGAAGACATTTTGGGGAGGTGGAAGCACATAAGTTGTACTTCAATCATGATGTTCAGTGCCAGGTAAAATCAGCACAAGCCTTAGCCTGTACCTGGGACAAAAATAACAAAAGGTTGATGAGCCTTGATGGACAGAAAATGGAGAAAAAAATCTGAGAAGCCATTACAGAATCAAATGTAAGCAGCTGCAAGAGCTAAGCACAGTTCTGTGATGGTCATACCCTCACCTTGGTTATTATTTTGTACCTTGTTACTAGCCTGTGATTGGTGCCTATAAATGCAAAAATTCAGCTCAGATGGAAACAGATGTGCTCTACACCAATTAGTATCTCATCCACTTGAAAATACAGAAAAAGGCACAGCTACATAAGCTGCAAAACTGAGTGCTGGCAGATGAGGCTCTGGAAACACATCCAAGAGGGTCAGGTGGGAATCAGGAAACAGAATGGCAGCAGGAGGAGAAGAAGGATATATGGGGGTCATCGCTCCCCGAGTTAGCAACAGGAGATAGGGTTTCACAGTGCTCAGTCAGCAGACTTGGGTGGGCAGGCATCCTTATGTCTGGCAACTCACTCCTGACTTATGTGTAAGGCTGCTTGGCAAAAACCACTGAAAGCCCAGGGGCTCCTGAGAAAGCCATCATTTTGCAGCTTTTGAAGGCACTGTCTGCATGCTGTCAAGTCACTGAATGCCTGCTGTAAAATTCAAGCCGTCAGTGAAATGCGGTTTCTGCACATGCCGGACAAGGGGAGGGCAGCAAGTTGCAGGAACGTAGCACACACCTGCTTCCCACAGACCCACAGCTCCCCAGCCTGCCAGAGCTCAGCTAATCCATCCCACAGATCCTTTATAGCATCATCTCTTCTCTGCAGGGCTCTGCTCCAGTGTGGTTCAGGCTGCAGAACCCAGATGGGAGCTCTGGATATTTTCCCTTCTATCCACAGAAGCCCTTTTATCTTTCAGCTCCCAGGGAGGCATGTGGATCCTGACAGGAAAACAATCAGCAAGTCTCTCTATCAGCCAGAGACATCAGGGACACAGGCATGTTTAACCCTCACTCCCATTCCCAGCCCTTATCTGCCCAGACGAAGCCATGTGGCTCTTTGAAGAGCCCAAACTGCTCCCTCACCCTGCACAGTATCCAGGGTGATCATCATTGTCCTGCCAAGATCCCCTGAGAGCTGTCTCGCCTAACACCCTGGGAACAGCCCTGCTTTTTTTGCCAGCTATCTTGGATCAGTGACAAGGGGTGTTGAATGGGAATTGTGACATCCATGGGGACCCTTGAGGTTTGTCACGTGCTAGTGTGGTTCTTCCCACTTCCCTTTTATCTGCTCTGAACTGGCACCACGTGTGCCACATCACCACGTGTGCCACATCACCACTGCTTCTTGCCTAGTAATCATGCAAGAAACCTGCAATCTATTTTTAAAGAAGGGCTGAGTACTCTTAAAGATGAGGGACTGGTGCAAGGAATATAGCTAAAACAATAAAACAGGAAAGAAAGTACACACATGTTCCCAGGTCTTCCAATACAAGCTCCAGAAAGGTTATGTAAGGTGCTGTTCATATCCACTTTCTGCTGCTGTTTGGAGCTAATGCACAGTCCTGGAGACAAGAAGCTTTCAGCCCTGGAATAGGTGCCCTCAGCCTCTCTGGGCAATATCCTCCTGTTCTGCCTGGGAGAGAGGCAACTAGCAGCGAAAAGAACATGTAATCAGCTCTAATTGAAACCCACCACCTCCATCCCACCTACCAGCAAAGGGAAGGGGTTCATATAAAATGTCCCTAACTCCCACAGAGAGGTGTCTGTCCTCATGAGCCTCTTGGGAGTGAGCAGGAGCCCTTTTCTCAAAGGAAGGAAAATTGAGGAGTGTGTGTGCTAACCATGGATTGCCAAGCCATTGCATGGCTGGGCTGGGAGCAGGTCTGTGCAATGCCCTGCTTATAATGCCAGAATTCCTTCAGGTGTACAACAGCTCTTGAGTGGAGTAGTGGCTTCTGTGTTGTGACTGACAAGGGGAAAGAAAATCTCTACAAGTTAGGACTGCATGGCTGCTGGCTACCACAGGATCTGAAGCAAATCAAACCCAATGACCTCTCTGAGCAAGGTTCTTTGCCATGTTGTCCAATGCTCATGCAATAAAAGAAACTTTTATTTTCAGCCTGTCACAGCATAGCACTGAGATGCAGATGTGGTAAACTTTCTCGAGCATTAAAGTGCTAAAATGAAACAGTCATTGCAGCAAATTTTGTCCTTCAAGTTCTTAAGCAGGAGACAGACCATCACATCATGAGTCATCCAGCCTCACAGCAGCACAAACTTGCTGTCTATACCCTGGGTTGCCCTTTTACGGTAAATCCACCTCCCTACCAGCCCGTCACAGCACAAAGCATTTAGCAATGAATAATATTTCTGCACCAGTAGGAACATCCCCTGCAGCTTGAGGATGCAAACAGTTTCTTCCTGGCAATCCATAGTGCAGCTGCCAAAGGCTACCAATCTGGAGACTTGGTGTTATTTTAAGCACTGTTCCCAGCTGCAGCAGCAATGTGTTTGCCAAAACCCTTCCTTCTAGAAAGGAAGAAAAGTAGCCAGGCCATATGGTGGCTTTCAGGGAGATCAAGTGTTGGCTTTTCCCAGCATGTCATGAGGATAAAATTAATCCACGCTTTAGCATAGGTGATGAAAAATCTTGCACACCTTGCATGTTCAAACCCCTGTATTTTGTCTGCCAACTCTGAATTCATATGTCCCTCAAACTCCAGCTTGATGCCCGGACCTAGATGAATACACCTTGTTTGTGCCTATCACTGAACAAATATATGGAACAGCCACTGAGCTGTATTAAAAGCCAAAGGTAGGGACCCAGCTCTAAGTGAGGATAAATGAGGTCTTTGAGGGACAGGAGACCGGTGTCAGACTGACACAGAGCAGAATGCCAAGGGTTTTGTGCACTTCTGACTCACCTCTGGCTAGAGAAGGGTGATAAAGATAAGGGCTCTGCTCCAAACATTTCTGGACAAGTCCTGCTGCTTTTCTGCTCCCCTGCCAGAATTGAAAAGACATGTCCACCAGGTACCTGGGTATAAGGGCAGACACAGGTAGTACCCATAAAACCTTCCCAGCTGCCAGCAGAGAGGTTTGCCTCCCCATATGCACAGTCATCCCAGGACACAAAACCAAACAGCTTCTCTTTTAACTACCCATCAAGAGACACAATCAACTATCATCTTGGTCAATTTAGCAAATGTTTGCCTTAGATAAAACAAAACTGAAGAAAGGTGAGAACCTCGTGTAATCTAAATCACACTTACTCCCACACACAGAATAAATAAAAAAATATTTTATATTGTGCACTGCAGCCTATGGAGAAGTATGTATATAACAAACATCCCCATTCTAAAAGCAGTTAAGAAGGGGTGTAATGAGCCATATAGGAAACACATTGGGAAGATGAATCCAAGTGCTCAGTCAGCTCTAAGGTCTCCTAGCTTCAGTCTGCTTTCCTATGGCAGATCACAGCAGTCAGTATCAGCAAAGTGAAGCAGACTCGCTGGCAAAGAAAATGGCTGTTTGAGTTACAGGATTAGGCCCGTGGCACTTAAAGTAATAGTTGGCATAATACTTCAGTCACAAGAGAGAGGCTGATGAGGATATTGCTCAGGGGCAATTCCTCTCAGCTGGTAGATTATGTAGAGGCAACATCCTGATGCACACCAAAACCTTTGGAGAAGAGTAAATTTACAAAGGGTCTGACACAAGGTTAAGACTGCTTGTCTAAGATGAAGCCCAAGGTCATAAGAGCTGCATCAAAATAAGGCAGTCTGGATGTGCCATACAGCCTGAGGGGAATCTTTTGTGGTATGAGACAAAACAGGAGTTGCACAGAGCTAGTCAGGTCCGCAGATTCCCTTAGCCACATGGTCCCAAAGCTCTGTTCTTAGCTCATGTGCAGGCTTGCTAACTGTTAGCCACCCACTGCATGGTTTAGATGAAGAAAGGAAAACAGTTTTCAACACCCTTAGCTGTTGCTTATGCAATACTTAACATTATTGTTGCTCAAAGGCTCTCATAGAAGCTCCTGCTTGGCCCTCCCTAGTCCCAAAAGCCCTCTTATTCCTCAAAGACATTAGGTAGCACTTAGATCTTCAAGACTGTGTAGATTCAAGTCCAGAAAGGACTTTCTTAAGTAGCAGGTTATTAAAACAAATTCCTACACTCCACCAGACATTTTCAGTTGTGCACTGTCCAACAACAATTTTTTAAAAATCTGTTCCATCTTTGGTTGGATGGGAAAGAATTTGCAATTGAGACTTAGACATCTGTTTTTCTGATAGCTGTGTAAGTTGAGGAACCCTGAAGACTAAATGGCTGTGATGCCATTTCAGAATTAAGAACTGAAAATATTGATTCCTCACCCATGTCTTTAGGCAGGGGGACAGTGATGGACATTGCTTGAAATAGTATTGCTGAAAGGTATGTGTATAACTGGTGAGGAAAAAGTGTCTGTCCTGTCATGCATGTAATTTGCCACAACCAATGCATGTGAAGGGAAAAGTACTTCAGGCTAACCCAGAAGAGATGACATGTGGATGCAAGAAGTGTGGTCCTAATGTCAGAATTGCATGCAGATGAGAAATCAGTTGGCAAACATGGTTATGACAGATTGCTCCAGAGACAGCTATGTGATTGCAGAAAAGGAGATTGGATTATAAAACCAGAAAATTGGATGGAGGAGGAGAAGGCCAGCAGAGAATCTCAGCTGTTTGTACTGAAGATACAAAGCACTGCGGCTGCAGGAGCTGCTTCTTCCACCAGACTCAGCAAAAGCTGATGTTCTGAAACCCCCAGTGGTGATGAAATCTCCTGGGCCCTCCTCTCATTCTCTAACTGCACTTGATCACAATGCTGAACTGCAGAACTAGACTAAGATAATAATGAACTTTAATGGATTTTGTCATTGAATAGGTGTCTGCCCCACTGAGTATCCAACAGCCTCTGTAACAAGAGCCCCTTCTACAGTTTGGCTGCTTGGGCTCATGGTCAGCTCAGATACAGCTGTGTGGCTATGGCTGGGACAAGAGCTATGAGAAATCTCATGACATCCTCCTCCCTCTACCAAGTAGCCGCATTTTCTGGCCCATGATCCTTGCCTCAGCTGAATTATGATGATGGCTACGTCTGCCCAGTACCTTGCTCACCCAGGACCCTTTCTGCCTTCCTAGCTTGACCTTGGACCTGTCTTATCTCTACAGACTTGCCTGACAATCACTGGACTGTGACTGACCCCAGTTACTGTTCACTTGACCTGCTCTGCTTGCCTTGCTCAGGTACCCTGGGACTGCATCCATGAGGCCACTGCCCTACAGTCACCCTTTGCTCCAGTTTATCTTCCCTTACAGAGCAGCTCCAATCACAAATCATTATCAAGAAGAAATTCTCCTTTAGAATGCACCAGCTTAGAAGATCCTCTTACCTCCAACTAGGGCCTGCAAAATCTGGGGGTATCTGTAGCAAAAGTAAATATAGCCAGATGCAATTGCAGGAAGATCACCAAAAGCAAAAATGCCAAACTGCTGCAAAAATAGTAAACTCTTTGGACAATGAGCAGTTCTCCAACTACTGTCTCAGGGCCCCATTGGAGAACATGATGGTGTAAGATGTTCACATCCATGAGAGCTGGCTCTTTTAATATTGGCTGCAATCTGTGACAAGTAACCCCATTTGTGCTTTTTAAAAAAATATTCAAACCTGTAATTTGTTATAAAGTTAAGATACTAGCGCATGATTTGGGGAGAAAACAATAAATTTCAGAGCAAATTTTGCAGGCATGAAGTGTATAGACTTTGGTTATATTTAGTAAAGCGATTATGGTTCTGCTATCAGTTGATCCTGCGTCTTTTCATTCCACTCGGATTTGTTCATTGTTAAATTAATGAGGATTTCACAGAAAGTAAATCACATGCCATTTAATAAGATTTCAGATGAAGTAGCGAAGAGCCACAAAGCATGTTGAAGTCTACTTGAAAACCCCAGAGCTGTGTTCATCCTTAGTCACAATTATTTCCTTTCCCTGCCAAAGCAAACTGCAGTGTCCACTGTGCCCAAGCATGAAGACAAAGCTTGTGAATCCTTGTAAAGATACTCTGACGTTTGTTATTGTCATGTTCACTCCAGATTTTTTTAAAAGCTTAGTCTGCTTGAGCCTGATAGCAATATGCCTACAAACTTTTCATGTTACATTTAAATAAGGTCCTGTTAAGCCTAGCTTTAGTAGGACATCATCTCCCTCTCCTTCCATGTCAGAAGGACCAAGAATGTCAGAATTTCACTAGAAACAGCAGATTAATTAAGCAAATAATATGAGTTGCATGATCTAGGAAAGCCTGCCCTCTTTTCCCTTAATCTGCATAGCCTTGGAAGGCTACTAGAAGTTTTATCAAGGTATGCTATGAACTTCCAGAGCACCACTTGCATTTACTATTTCAGCATGTGCCATCTGAGGAACATAATGTAATAAATGGTGGTTTCCTCACCTGAGCACATTCATAGCTAAAGGCCACATACCATTTGCACTGTAGAACTTGTACACCCAACCCTTGCCTACATATCGACCAACGAAAAACTAAAGTTGTTCAGCCTAAAGCATTTGCTGGTGGGTTTCTTCTGCATCCATGCTGATCCTGCCAGTTTTCACTTAAGATGCTCCTTCTCTGCTAGAAGTGGTTAGCTTCCCCTGCTTAGAAAACTGCTATTTTATTTTTCTATTCTGTCCCAGTGCTTTGTGCTCCTGCCATGTTCTGCAGAGGCTGCAGTTGCTGGCAGAAATTGATCTGCCATGATGCATGTTGATTTCTGTTGCCTATGAGGCCAGCTTGAACATCAGGGTAACTTTGTCATTGCAACAGGTGAGTAAATTCACCCAGAAAATCTGATTCTTATAGGACATAATGCTACTTTGCAGAACATTACAGGAGGCAGAAATATTTGTTTTAGTTTGAGACAGTCTGGATTCGGGAAGGAGTGGAAAAATAGTTTGAAAGACAAAACACTGTAAGACACCTTTTGTTAAAACAAGTGAAAAAGCAATTCATCTTGTATGCTATTATTTCTAACAAAGTTAATTGACTGTCTGTTCACTCTCCTCCCAGTTTATCACAAAACAGCACTACAGCACTTTGAATGGATATGACTAAAGGTAGCCTACCTATGCATTGTTCAGTCTCTGTATCTGTTGGAAGGGTGAAGGATTTCTTGCATGTATCTGCATTAGAAAAACCTTTTTTCAAAGGAAATTATGAAATATAAGTTCTTGTAGCACATAGTCCTTCATCAATACAGCTACATTTCTTAAGGCACAGAAATGTGAAATGATGGCTTTGTGGCAGAGAAGATCAAAAGTATAACCTAGGATTCAAATACATGACCTAGAAATCAAAACCATGTTGTTCTGGCATTTACACTGACAGCAGACGAAAACAGCTTGGAAAGATCCTTGTTCATGTAACTGTGTCTCACTGAATGATGTGGCAGGGACAAAGGCACAGCATCACAAGTGAATCTAAACCATCTGTTAAATGTCATCATGCACAAAACATGTTACTGCATAAGCTCCAGATCCAGGCATTTAGATTCATATTCTAAATTCCAAATAAATTTATTCAGGATACCAAATAAAGAGTAGAAAAACCTCATGAACAGAAATATTAGCCTTAATAAAAATGGTATGCAATTAATTCCTCAGTTGAGAGAAAAGGCAGAAGGGGCTTAGCAGACAGGCACTGTGTGCCACGACCTGTACTAAACTGACTGATGTTTCACAAAAACATTTTAAAAGCCCTATGGAGGACCCAGAGCTGGAACAGCTGATCAGGACTGAGATACCTAGTAAAGAAAAATAAACTTCTTGTTGCACTGAGAAAAATTCTGAAACCCTCAGAGCAAGGTAATGCCATTGTTATTCTAAATATCTGCTTAAAATTATTTGGAGCACAAACCCAAGAACTCAAGGCCTAAAGACAATCACTTTTATAACAGTTTTATTCAAGTCTGTGTGCTCTAGTGTTGAGACAAGGCCTAGATCAGCATTACACTGTAATACAATAATTTTAGCCATTGAACCAAGCCTGCTTGGCATCCTTGGTTTACAATTTACAGTACATCCAAAAAAAGAGCAAAGAGAAAAGAAATCCCAAAACGTCAACAACTTTCATTAGCTCTTTGCTTCACTTAAATATTGTTCTATAACATAAAATAATTTAATACAAAAAGAACTGTAATCCAAATACACATAATACATTGACACAGAACAGAGGAAAGATACAGTAGATTATGCACAGTAGATTATTCAGTTGATGTGTTACCTACAGTGAAACAAACTGGACATTAATATAATTTAACTATTTAAGCCCAAGAGGGTCAGAGGCAACAAGTCCAGGTCACAAATAAAGCTTTTCAAAAAATAATGCAATCTTCTTTTCCTCTAAGCTTACTGATGTACAGAAGTTAAAGGAAGGCTCCAACGTATCACTTAATTTGACAACATTTCATCACACGAACAAGAAAAACTTGGTGGCCTCTGTAATTTTACTCAATTCTGGGGTACACTGCCAGTTGGTAATGTAACTGCTTCATTGCAGGTTCTTCAGGCAAAACATACCTTCAGGCGCTACCTTCCATAGCAACAGACTTTTGAACACCATGAACGGAAGAGAAGACATACCGAGGTCTCCAAAACCAGACTGAAATACTTCAGCTGTAAGATGAATCCCAGTCCTACAAAGTATGAAGTTCCTTACAAAGTACCCAATACCCTCCACACAGTGATTTCAACGTAAGCAGGAACTATCCCATATCTCAAAGGATCAGACATGGGGACATGATCTTACACTAGAGATATCTACTCACCTGGTTATTCAGATTTACAACATTGTACCTAGGAAAGTCAGGTCACCGATTTTTGCATCTGGCTTGAAATAGAAGCAGGAGCAGATCCACAATTACTAAGGCAAAAGAAAGAAGTAGCTTATAAAAAGAGGGAGGAAATACATTCTCTGGCTGAGAAATTCTTGGACTTCAAAGCCACAGAAGAGACATTGTTAAAAGCACAGGTATTTTCCCTGATTTTTCCACCACTGTTGCCTGTTCACTCCATATAAGCATCTCAGCTTTAGTCAGGCAAAATATCTCAGATATTTCCAGCTTGTCCTGAATTTATGACAATTAAACCATATATAGCAGCACAAAGAGCTGTGCTGACACCTGACAGACTAGAATCCTAGAACTGCAGTAAAAGTGGCGGATGTTGAACTTGTCAGGTCTGTCCACCAGCCTGGAGGGATGCATTTGTAAAATGAGAAGAAACACGTGAGAATAGGCCTCAGGTTAAACTGCCATTTGCACACACAGCCTCCAGTCACCACTTACTGCCCCTTTACAACTAGCAATCTGCTAATGCAGTTGTTGCTCTTTCACCCCACATCAGAAAACATTCTCAAAGCTTACCCTGCTTATGGTTAGAAGTAGCAGTCAAATAGGCATGGCATGTGCAGTCACAGAAAGGCCACAAGAGTCAGCAATCAAACCAGGATTTACCCATGGGCTTGTTGAGGAACTTTTTCCTCAGGTTAATTGACTCTTTCCTCTGACAATCAAAGTAAAGAGCCTGGTCCTTCACGATCAGTCTCTACACGACAATCCCCCAGTTCAGATTAAAAGAGTTTTGCTCAGCTGGGGTCTTGTGCATTTTGACCCACAAATACATTCCACTGACTTCAGTGATGTTTAAGTATGTGATGAAGAGCCTTCTGAATTGAGGCCTCTTCCCTTTTAACTTGAAAGTTAATTACCCTAAACACAAACTTTTATCACTAGATGCTCTTGGGTTTATGTGGTATCTTCTTATAACTGCCAAACATGATGGGCACCAGTGCCTATGGACTTTAGGTGGATCTAGGTAAATTCTGCAGTTCAAACCTAGCCATCCTCCAAAGAGATCTATGTTGCAAAAAAAATGGATCCTACTCTCTGCCATGAGCACTGGCCACATTCAACCAGTTCAACTGGCAAACACCCCTAAGCACGCTTTTTTACTAACTTTTTTTTCCTGTGGCTATATTCTTTACAGTCTGCAGTATCTGGAAGTTATAGTTGTCAAGATAACCTTGAAAATAGAGCAAAGGCAGAACTGATGGAGCAACAACTGCTTGAGATGCAGTGTGAAAAGTCAGCTCAGAGATATTAGCTGCTCTGTTCAGATACAAATGCTAACCCTGCTGACATTGTAAGAGCTGCTCAATAAAGCATGCAAGACAGAAGAACAAGCCTACTATGAATATCTGGGCAGTCAAGGGTGACAACTGATTTTGTGACATTGACTGGGCCTGAGAGAAAACAAATCACCCAAGTTGAGAAGTGGTCACATTCACAAATTCCAGCAGAACTCAAGGAAGAAGCTCTATTCACCTCCAGATATAGTTAGACTCAAGAAGCTCAGTGTGCAACTGAGCTATGCCAAACAGTAATCAGAGGCCAGGTTTGTTCTGAAACTTAATTGCTGTTACCAGCATTCTTATCAATGAAGCTTGGAAAAACACCAGCATGTCTTCCTGCACCATTATAACCTCTACAGTTAAGACCACAAGACACAAAAGATCAGGACATGGCTAGAACAATGCTTCTTCTCTCTCAGACCCATATGCCTCTCCAAGATAAGGCCAGCTTTGTCCAACCTCAACATCTGTTCTTGAGAAAATGCCAAATTGAAACAAACAAGGTAGAATGGGAGACAGTGTCAGAAATCCCTCAGAAAGAACATGTAAAAATGCATTATTCTGGTCTTAATGTTTGGGTTTCAGCCATACTGCACACAATGTAGATTCTCACTAGCTATCCTGGCAACTAAAATTTGAACATGGACAAGATCCTAGAGATGTATTTCTGAGTACTGAAGGGCCTTCCCCCTACCTCCTTCCATGATTATTTTTCAAACTGCTTATTTTAAGCAAATACAACCTTGGCATTGCTCCTGCAGATATGTTCTAAGCCTCTTTTTCTAGCTGTGCATCCATCTGACCCATCAGCTACAGACCTAATAGTAGCCCATTCAAGCTGGGTTAATAAATCCACCACACTGCACACTAAAAATGTGTCATAGTTCCTTAATATTAGTTCTATTGGGCTGCCTGCACATTATTAGCATTCAGATACAGGAAGGACTGTATTAGGAGCTGATACACTAGGAAAACAATACTGCAAATACAGGAAAACAATCAGGATTGTGTATAGCTTCACTTTAAGAGCACATGAGATGATTTTTTAAAAAAAATCTGTTTTGAAAAAAGAGACTATCACTTTTAAAAGCAGTAGTGACCAATATAAAATCACCACCTTTTTGTCTATGGACGATCAACTCTTCCACAGGTTAGAAACCATCAAGAAAAATGCCCCGCTTTGTCCTTTATTGTTTATTTTGGAGACATAAATATCTAAAGCAAGTATAATCTTAACTTAATAAACTGAATAGCTGGTTTTACTTTTCCATTAGGAATTTGCATGTCAAAGAGCCAAATACAAGTTCGCCTCTGCCTTCCCACCTCATTCTAACCTTAATTGCTGACTCAGAGCAATTCTTACCAAAACTTAGACTTTCTTCCCATTCTATCTCTACAAATGAGGTAGTTCAGGGTAAAACAAAACAAACCAACCAGAAACTGGATAAGCTGGATGGGGCTTTGAGTTACCTGATCCAGTGGAAAGTGTCCCTCCCCGTAGCAGGGGGACTGGAACTAGATGACCTTTAAGGTCCCTTCCAATCCAAGCCATTCTATCAAATTAAGTAACTGTACATTCCTCAAATTCTTCTATAGGACCCAACTTACCTATGATGCCAACAGTTTAGAAAGTAGTAGCTAGTATCCCTCTGTCCTCTGACTTACATTAAGAAGGATAATTTCACTCTGTTATTTCCTGCCAAGCTCCGCTTTCACTTCATCCAGTTGTATCTTAAGATTTTAGCTTGGAAATCTTTTAGGTCAAAGCACACCTGAAACGTGTATGTTTTCTGCCTCATACTTGTTACTGTGGCAACTAGAATAAATAACCAACAAAGATGGGATGGGGCCAAAACCCTAATGGAGAGCTAGGGAAAGGCAGTGATAGCATGCGGTTCTACACAGGGGTGTAAATGGGAAGACACGAAACATTTCCTGTGATGGTATTTGGCCTGATGTGCAGAGAACACAGTACTGAAAGCTACAACTAGGAGGTCCCTCCAAAAAACCAACCTCAGGCCCCAGCAAGGAGACATGTGAGATGGAAGGCACCTCGGAATACAGGATGCACCTAACACATATATATATATATGAGAAGCTTAAAAACCAAACCTAAAATAAACAATATCCCCAAAGAAACAGAAAACTAACAAACAAAACCAGAGAGTTCAAGAAGCCTGTCTCAGTAGGAAAATGTTCCTGATCAGGAAAAGGAAGATTTTTCACTTATGTACAAAAGGAGATAAAATGTGTTTCTTGTATACGAATATTGATGAAGACTTTCCTGTTGCAAAGATGGGAGATCCTTGTTAGAAAGGAACAATAATAATTCCGGTAGCTACATCAGACCCACTACGCACTCACCAGTGGCAAGTTCCTTGTTAATCAAGCACACACCTCTTAGCCTGGGAGTGACTGCTTTCAACACAAAAAATAAAGCTGATGTAGGTAATTTCAAAAGTTGTGTTCATCTCTGACCACTGGCAAAACTGTTTAAAAAAGAGCACGGGAAAGAACAAAAACAAATGCACATTTTAACTGCAGCATGACTTTCTACTAATGTGTTCAATAAAGGCAGCACCAGAATAAGCCATAGATTCATTTCCATAATGCCTCATGAAACTGTGAAAGTAAGGTTAATAACAGTGAGTTCTTCTTAAGACCTTATTGTTTGTTAAACACAAAAACAAAAAAGAGAAAAAATTTAACCCAAAAACTGGATTGAAAATAGAGTGGGAAAAAAGCAAATTCAGTTGAAGAACCTTTCTGTCCAGCTAGATACCGTATTACTGGCTGTGCAAACCACCATATTCTAATATTAAAACAGTAAACAAAAAACATAAGAAGGCATTCTTTCCTATAGATACCTTAATTATATCATCAACCAAAGGTTTATGAAGTCTGAAAGTTATGCTCTGTGACAGTGAGAGTACATTTTCTTGTTTTTCTTGGTTTTTGTATTTGCTGTATTAATTGCTTGTTTGCAAATATGTTTTAACATATGTCTGTGCCCTCACTTTTAATGTCCAGTTTTACCCAAGTTAGTCTTAAATGAGTTCTAAACATGCAAGCTAAGAAACTATTCTGCAGTGACAGGATAAGGATCAGAAATCTTTCCAAATGTAAATGCCCTTGTTTCATTAAAAAAAAAAAACAACAAAAAAAACCAAAGCCAAAAGGAGGACTTAAATCACTCTGCAAGATCTAACCCTTCTTATTCACCATAGAGTTGGTAAGAGTTCCTAAGAATATCTCCAAAATGCATGTCAAAGATTAGAAAGCAATAAGCATGTTTTCCAAGAAGAAATATTTCAAAAAACCAAAAAGAAACAAAGCTATTAACATGAGCTTAAAATTACTTGCAAAAATTACAGGCTCTGAATTTTGGGGCACAGGAATAGGTTTGGTTCCAAACATCTAATGACACTCCAGCTCCCATTCATCTCACAGAGATGAATGAGGTTTCAAAGAAAAATTAATCTCAAGATAGAAAGGTGACTCAAGGTGGGAGGTTTCCTGTCATGTTTTATTTAACAAAACACCCCAGAGGCAAAGACTTTTCTTTACTTGACCATTACTGCCTCACCTTCAACAGAATGAGAGGTATCCAGTTTCGTGACATACAGAAATAACACCTCTACGCAGTATTGTCCACAATGTCTTAACAGCATGCTGTGAAGAGGAAGGCAACTACTCCCATTCCTAGAGGTACAGAAAAATACTTCATCATAAAACCATGCCAAACCAGAACAGGTCTTTCCATATCAATAACAAAAAATTCACTTTAAAAATACTCATTTTGTTAGAAAACTACTACAAAAAGAGTATTTTCACTGAGGTTCCCTACCTCATAGTGAATATCAACCCATTGCAATAATAACCTGGATGGGAAAACATGTATAAAAAGTTGCACTTGCACCTCTGAAAATGACTGAAGGGAGATTATGACCTACTTGCTGGTACAACAGAGCACTGTGCAGTGCGTAAGAAGCATCAGTATTAGAAAAGAATCCGTAAATATTTAATCACCTTAGTTTTCACACAAAAGCTTTCTTCTCTCTACTTGTCCCACACTCAATTTCTATGAAACCAGTAAAAATTTATCCAAAAATGTGTCATTTTTTGCACTGCTGGCTATGTCTGTGCCTTCCCCCCAATATTACAGGAAAACTAAACAGGCTACAAGGATAGCAGATTGTGAAGGGATGACAAGCTTCTTACTATTTCCTAAATCAGCACATCAATTACATAAATTAGTGATACACACTGCCAGCTGACTAAACAAAAATACAAATATATTTCTAAACCACAAGCATTTCGCTCAGCTACAATCCCATTATTACTATCAGTTTAAAAACTGCCGCTTCCTCTTCGTAAGGCCTGTAATCAAACATTTTTCTCCATTCTTTTGTCATGGCTTTAGACTGCTCAGTGACTTTCATGTTGTCTTTTTCTCATTTTCTTGGCCAAAAAAATGTGCAACTTATTTGGACATTTAGGAAACAATACATTTATTAGAATTTTTTTAAAGTAAGATTTTTACCATCTTCCTCAAGAATACTACTAGAAAGATAGGTCAGTGACCAATATTCTGACACTTTTGTTTCCCTGACAAATGGGAATACTAGGAACCAGTAGAAAAAAAAAGATTTCTTGAACTGACAGGCTCACACCTTCTCACTATGTAGTGGACTAGAGTCAATCACTCCTTTGGAGATTCAGAGCACCTCAGCTCCCACAACTGGGAAGGAAAAACCCCAATAGATTAAGGAAGTAGAGGATTCAAGCCAGGATGGGACAGGTGGATTTGAGAGAGGTTTTGACCTAGCTTAAACATGCACACAGCCTCTGGGCCTTAGGACACTGGCTACACCAGCTTTTGGAGTGCATAAGGAAAAATACCTGACAACTCTTTGCCTTGAGAGCCCCCTCTCTGCCAGAGAATACCCCACCATCTACTGAAGTCAGGAGCCTTGTTTCCACAAATGACTCCTCTTGCCTGATACCTCAGGTTGGCCACTGGAAGACAGTTACGGATGGATGCTTGAAGACTACCTCAGGTTAATTCACATGCTAGATTCAATGAAGATAATTGCATCAAAGAAGGGTTAAAAAAAAAAACAACAAACAAGAACCACAAACCAAACACATATGAACCAATATGCTTCTAACTAGTCTTTCTGGCAGCTTTGTAATAACAATATCTAGTGTGCTAACCCTGACCTGGATCCTTGACTTTTGTCACCTGTCCTACCAAGTTATTTGATGTAGCAATGTCCACTTGGTATTAGAGAAGATGCTCTTTGGAGAAAAGTACTTCTCAAAGTTCAGCTACATAGCACTTTCACCAACTGATTATATAAAAGGGAGAGAGGGGCAAGGCAGGGTTTAATACTCCATCCTCAACTTTCTTAAGCAAAAGAGGTGACAGAACAACTTGTCTTTACAGTCATCTTTCCTGGGAACTTGATAAAAACCTTAAAAGTTCACTTCATGAAATCAAATGGCCAGCTATTTGAAAGTTTAGCAGGCTGAGTTATATCAGTGTGACCTGGAAAGGTGACCTCCCATTTCATGCAATTACATGGATTTTAAAGATTTCTGTTCAAACTGAGCTATTCCAGGTGACGCCTTTGCAGAGCAGATGATACCCCCTATGAGATTTATAATACCTTTTGGATTTCAGAACAGCTGATCCAGTTTTGTTCCAGACTTTTTAAAATGGTAAGGAAGACTATTAAAAATAGATTATTTTAATGTCCTTCTTTTAAGTCCCTCTGACACAGCTTCTTACTGAGATTATGTTAAGGTTGATTTATAGCACAATCAAAATTAGCAATCTATTGGATGAGTTTTGTCTTTTTGCTAGTGTCTGGGTCACAAACTGAGTTTTCAGAAATGGAAAGCAAAAGGATGCTTAAGAAACCAATAATGCTAAAGGTCTCAATTTAACAAAAAAGTCAGAAATGCAAGTTTTCTTTAAGTATTGAATCCCACATCATAATACCTTGTCTACACAGTCTACAGTCTCTCCAGCTTCAACATCTAGTGTAGCACCATTAAGGCTAGCTCTGGAGCATTCAATGGGGAGGGCGGCAGAAAGTAATTCTGCCATTTCCATGGAACGTGACAAACAAGAAATACGTGACAAAACAAAACATACTGTAATTGCTTGAATAAAAAGGTGCACTCGACTAATGGGAACATGCTGGTTTCAGTCCTCGCACAGAACTAAGAAGCCTTACGTACAGTTCTTCCCCACACATGCTGGTTTTTAAAATCAGGTTACAAACATCTAAACACACAGGTTATGTCTGCTGACAGCTGCAGGAAGTATTCGGCTCCACTGCCTTCACAGCAGGACTGGACTGCCCCAAGAGGCTGAGCACTGCATTGGCAGCACTGTCAAACCAATTATTTGCAACCAAATATCAGTAGATTAGCAAAACGATCACAGATCTGTACAAAAACAATGAACAGACATGCTGTACCCTGCAATAAAGCAGACTACCCTATTACACTCATATAAAGGCCATATCCCTTATATATAATGCCAAACTTGGGGAAGATTGAAGCTCTCATTACAGCCAGTAAGATGTACCTGCTGTGGCACAGACACACTTGAAGTCTTTGTACAGAAAAGTCTAAGCATAGGCACACACTATTTGTGTGACTTCCTCCTTCCAGACAGGGGTCTGTTCTTGCTCCAGATCTAGGAGTGTTTTACATATCTGAACAAGAATAAAGTTTTACACATCTATAGTGCCTTTCACTCAAAGATCTCAAAGGACTTTATACCTATTACATATGTCCCAACCCCTCCCCTTGTGAGGTAGGTATTATTCCTATTATTTACAGATGGGGAAATTCAGGCACAGAGGTTACATTATTTGCCCAGAGTCACACAGTGAGTCAGTGACAAAATGAAACAGAATCCAGATGTTCTGATTCCTGTTTGCACAAGCCAACTACTAACAAGCCTCATTTTCAAAACACCTTCAAACAAGTACCAGTGTGCATAAGAACAGTCTTGGGTTTCATGGGTCACTCCTAAAAGGCATAACAAAGGAGAAAAAAAATAGAAAGAAAAAAATTTGGAAACACATAACTTACTTCTGCAAGCCAACACATCTCTAAAGAAAGTTTCTGCTAACTCCCCTCCCAAAGCTGAGGCAACTTAACTATGAGCCTGAGAAAAAGGGTGGGAAAAAAAGAGACTGATGCAACAAAAGTCTGAAACAAAAAACAAGCTCAATAGCCATACCATAAGCTTTCATCTTGAAAGCACAGGGTCATAAAAAAAATAGGGCTGAGAGGGACCTCAAGAGACCACTGAAGTTCATCCAACCTACCTTGAAGCCAGGATCAACTACATCTACTTGTTTCCAACAGTATGGTTCACCTGCTCTCAAAGACCTCCACCAGTGGAGATGCCATGCCCTTCCCCTGCCATCTGTTCCACCTTATGCTATCACATGAGCAAAAGAGGACAAACAAGTCTTAAGACAGCTACTTCTGCTCTTTCAGTGGGGGTATGATGATTCCCAGGCCTGTCTAATGATCTGAATGTATTTCAGAGAAGGTAGTCTCCAGATATTTATTTGTTTCTGTTCTGGATTCCTTGGGAAAACATCAAACACTGATGTCTGCTGTAGTGTAATATTTGAGTTTTGAAAATACTGATTAATACCAGGATAGATACCAATATACTTACTGCAAGTGCCAAATCCTACAAGATCAGTAACAAAAGACTTTGATATGATAATTTCAGCTCATTGCAGATTCAAACTGCAATAAGAGGGCAGAGAAGGCTACAGAAAAACCCCACAGCAAAAGTCAGCAGCTCAGAGTCGTCAAGTTTCACCCAAATGCAGACAGAAATCAGGCAGCTGACAACACATCTTCAGCAGAGGCAGCACCATATGATCTCTGTAGCATCCCTCCATCTCATCTGTCTTCAAAGTGCATTCTCAGTGCAAAAAGTAGGATTGAATTTAGAGGGGCTCACTGTCCCCAGTGGTTTCATATTAAGACCAGAATTCTTGCTTGAGTTCATATGCTGCAGCTTTTTGTGTGTTAAGTTCACTTCTGCATAGCGGAATGGTGCTGTCCTGGCTCTGCCCCTCAGCATCTATGTCCAAAAGTGTCCGCTCCTCTACAGGAGGACCCACCTGGAAAGGAAGCAGTGCAGGCAGTCCAGGTCTCTCTTCTACAGTGCTGCTGCTACTAGCAAAACAAGAGTCCAGATTGCTTGGAGTGTCAGTACTCGAACTGTTGGCAGAAGATTCACCCTTGGCATTGCTGGGTGACACAAACCACCAGGGATCAAGCCGCTGCCGACTGGCTGCAGGACGTGGCCGGGGCAGGAACTCCAATGTCTTGGGTCTTTCCAGTGTGGGATCCTGCTGTGCATTCCATCGTCTCGGGGTTGGAGGAAAAACAAGGTTGGGGTCTGGCAGGCGAGGGACCTCACCGGGATCTCTGCTCGGACTAGGTGTTTTTAATACACCTATCCAAAAGAGACAATGTAAGAGAAGAGGGAAACATGTCAGATGGCACTGCTAAGTGGTTCCTACATATCTTAGCTCATTTTATGAACAGTGCAAAAACATTTTCAAAGCAGAAAGCCTCCATTCAGAATCTACAAACTCCTTATCTTCAAGATTATGGCAATCTGAAGTGACTGGCTTCTTAACCCCTATACTGTTCTTAACACATTTCAAGACACCTGTTTCACTGACCTAGAACAAGCACCAGGTTCTGATTATTCCCTCGTGTGTTTTCTTCAATTTTCAGACAGGAGAGCATGGATTTGACCTCCTACCAGAGGAGAGGACTCTCTAAGTCCTTTGGAGGGCACACTACCCACTAACAGCTTGAATGGATCAGGGAGACACTTGCACAGCAAGATACATGACACCTGTTTGCCATGAGCAACTTCCTGGAAGAATCACTTAACACTACTGACTGCAGATGCTTCCTGGTTTCTTTTCATTTAGGGGTGGGGGGGGAGTGGTGTTTGATTGATTTTTTTTTTTTTTTTACAAACACAACCTAAGTTGTACATGTTCATTAATAGCATTAAAATGAATACTTTTCATCTGAACTAACCTACATTTTACTGCAGACTTTCATTCAAAAGACAACCTCAATATTTTGGTTTACTTTTGGGAAAATGCTAATTAAATCAGATTTTAATTTATGATTCTAGTCCTTCCTTTTTTTGGTGAATTACTAGGGCAAGAACACAGTAAAACATTTTTTAAGTAATGAAGTCACAGACACTCAAAGGCTGCAAGAGTGAGAACACTACCTACCCAGAAAGATCCCTCTTGTTTGCAAAGAAATTAGAGAAACAGTAGCACAGCCTCAAACCGTTTTACAGATCCCGTTTTCACCTTAGAGATCAGAATTTACTCTAAAGTACAAACAAGTGTATAAAGGCAATGGAGATGAGATCCTGAGAAAAATGTGCAATATTTGTAATTTGGTACCATTTTTGTCTAAGAAACAATACTATGCTCTGCCTCACAGCATGCGGGAGCAGAGCTAGTTCCTTAGTGTAGACATGCTGGAACTGGAACCATTACTGCATTACTCTGTTAGCCATTTGTGTAAAGGTAGCCTCCACAAGCAATTCTTGTGGGCTGGTCATCTCAACGAATGCATAAGCAACAAGTAATTATACTGCTTCTGTCTTTATTCTGAAGAGGAAAAGGAAGATGGCTGAAAACCTACCTGCTCCCAGTGCTCCAGTTAAACAGCTACTGGAAGGACATCCACTGGTTGGGCAACCATTGACAACCAGTCCACTCCCTTTGATGGCCCCATCAGAAGGTGTACGCCTGTGTCCGCTTTGCTGGGTGTGGGAAGAGACCGTCACGTGTGTGGGCGTCAGGGACTGGTTGGGGTCTTGTTTGAACCTCTCGATCTGGACATTGACCAGTGGGTTTGTAATGGCTGGCAAGGGAGCCTTGACTGTCACTGGGCTGACTGGCATCTCATAAACCACAATCTCATCACTGTCTGAGCGCAGCAGGGACCGGGTGGAATTACATTCGGAAATGGAAGACAGGGAAAGAAGGGTGAGGGATGTGGATGGCTCGCCTAGCAACAACAGGGGATCTTCCTTCTTGAAGATCTTCCGGGAAGGTGGACTAGTGCTCCTGCGTGGGCGTGCAGCTCGCTGAAAAATGCTGTCACGCTTCTTCTTCTCTTCCTTGGGCACCTCTGGCTCTTCCTCAATCACCAGCTGGCACTTCCCTGCTTCTAAGAGGTCAAAACCCAGGCCTGCAGCAGCCAGCACTGCTCCGCAGCCAAGCAGTGCAACCTCACATCGCTTGTGGTGGGAGCCGCTACGTTTGAGGCTGTTGGTGGGTGTCAGCTGTGGGGTACTAGTAGCAGAGTTAACAGGGGTGGACTCCTCATTGGCATCGCTGGAAGGGCCATCCCACTCTTCATTCTTCTGAAATGGGATGCAGAGGTATGACTGATTGTGCACAGGTGAAGGGTGCACTTTGCCTTCCCCATTAAAACATTCGCTGTCCTCATCATCTGGAAAGCAAATGAAAATAGACTTTGTGTCAATGTAACATTTTCACTCGCAAATTTCATTGTCTCACAAATATACTTCAAAATAAGCTTCTCCTCAAAAGATGCAACTGCTCTCATCAAAACATCATTCATCAACTCCCAAATACTCACAGGCTATTGTTTCCAAAGCAGATAGGCAGAGACAAGGCAGAAACACTATCAAAGTGAAAGAAATTGGTAATTCATCCACTTGGGATTAATTGCAGAACAGCATTTCAAAAGCAATCTACACTTCAGTTACTTCTCAAGTAAATTTATGTGTTTGTGAGTGAGGAGCAAAAGGTAGGAAAATTTTAAGAATTGCTCCTTGCAAGTGAAGGTGTAAGCATGCTACACATGTAAATATCATTATACAGGAAATGAGCTGAGAGACAGCATGGAGCTAGAGGAGAATTAAGCTTGTTAGCCTGACAGAGGGAGAAGCACAAGCAGTGAGGTAAACAAAAAGAAAACCCAGAAGGAGAAAGTGGATACTTGACAAAGAACAAAAGAAAAACAGATACCAAACAAAATGAAAACATTGCTTTCAAGGTACCAGGAGAGGGTCAGGAAAGAGGTTCATTCAATGTGACTGGAAGTGGGGATGAGAGTACCAAGTTCAGGGAATTCCTTTACCCATCTCTGCTAAGCTGGTGAATCCTGGAAAAGCAGGTGCAGTTCTCTGGATCTTCCCAAGATTCGGTGCACTGGATGACCACTGCTTGCATCCTTCTACCAGAGCTTTCAGACTGAAATAGGAGAAGGAGAGAAAAACGCACCATGCTCACAACCAGTTTCCATTCTCCCTTTATATATTCTCTATTGATCTACTTAGAGTATGCATGTAATCCATCTCAACTACTTAGATCTGAAGTCCTCCCACAGCAAGAAATTTTGTGACATCTTTACAGCACCTTAAAATACAAAAAAAAAAGGTCAAAAGGTCCCTCCCTTATTTGTTACACTGTGGCAGTAAAAAGGCCTCTGCTGATAACTAACAAGCTATGAATGCAGAATAATAGAAGGCACCACTACAAAAATCAGATGAAACATTTTCTTTTTAAATCAAGGCATCTTGATTTCTTTTGCAATCAATCTTACCATGGGAGGTAAAAAATAAATTGCTCAGCAAGAGGAGGGGAACATACCTCCAAAAATGTTTCCATGTGAAACACAAATGAACAATGAAATTCAAACATCATTCACTAGGACAAATAATAAGCTAAAGTCACTGTAACAGAAAAGCCGTGTCTCTGTACTATAAACCCCAATATTTTTCATATAGAGGAAACACTGTATTGAAGTACAGACAGTTAAAAGCACAAGTTCTACATTATGGAAAAAAAGGCAACTAAACTTCTAAATCATGTAATGGATGGAATGAAAAGATCTGCACATAGTCTGAATGATCTCAACTGGACACACAAAAGCATCAACTTTCTTGTTATTTAAAGAACAGAAAACTCAGAGATAAGATCTCTTCCAGCTCCATTACTGACTTGCATTGTTTTTTGGTAAGACATGTAATTCATTACCACCATTCCCTTAAAGAGAAAGGGAAATACAAGCATATATAAGTCACCTCTCATGAGTCTTATTTTCCACCAAAATCGTTCTGCATTTCTAAGACAGCTTCCATTCCAGGATTTAAAAATTTTATTATATTGGGGTATTTTCTGCCTTGGTATGAGTTTTTCCTCTGCTCTCTACCCAAGTGAGATGTTGTACTTGTCAACAAACTATACTGCAGCAATAGCAAGGCCACAGGATCTAAATTTGATTCAGCACATGATCAGTTGGTTGATGAGTGTGGTATAGACATTGCACTAAAAGTATCCTGTGCAGTTCTCAACTTTGCAAGTCCATCCCCATTAACCATTCTGGCACATGTGATCTTGAATCCAGACAGCACAGCACTGAACCCTTTTTGTCAAGACAAACAACCACAGGGTTTTACAACAGACATGCCATTCAGTGTGTGGGTCTGTCCAGATTTAATCCCTCCACAGCATACCCAGCTGTGTAACACAACACACCAATAACATATGTTGGATCTGAATAACCCAGGTGTACAACATGCCTACCTAGGACACATACTATAAACAGAGATGCATATTAAGGGAAGCTGGTGGGTGAAAATGAACCATGTTAGCAGTGGGAACACCTCCAAAACTGAATCTCAAAGCTCTCACAATATGGGTAGAGAGCTACCGAGGAAGGTGAGATTTCCATGAAGCTGGGAAAACACATACTCAACTTAGTTTGCTTCCTCATGACTTCTCAGAGCAATCTTCCCTTGCAAAGAACAGACTGAAGATTTGCTGTCAAAGTGCAGCTCAACCTGAACAGGAAGATAAATAGCTACCAGAATAATTTCAAGGCCTGCTACATTTGCCTTAAGGTTATAAAATTTTCATCCTTCCCTTTTATTTTTTGCTCTTTCTCTTTTTCCCCCAAATTACAAGCAGACCTCAAAGACCTGTCCAAAAGATTGGTGCACATCATCTTAATTAGGCAGTGGCGTGCATTCGAAAACAGTTCAAAACATGCTGACTTAAGAGAATGTTCCAACTAGAGTCTGTTACTGCCCTAAGGAAAGAGCAACTGGAATGATTTGAAAGCACTAGCACTAAAACTGTATTTCAATCACCAACATAACAATTCAGGAACCTAAAGACTTCTTACCTACAATTTATTTAGATTAACTCACCGTATGGTTGTTATTCACTTTGTTGTATTGTGATTGAGACACTTTTCTGCCACCTTTTTCTACTGGGAAGTCAAAGGCACCTCTTTTTAGGAATGGTAAGATGACAAGGTTTATTTGCCCAGCAAATTACAAAAAACTTCCCTATAACTGTAAGACAGCATCTCTGGTGTCTTAATACCATTCTGTAATATCAGGTTAAGGCATTAATACCGTCATGAATAAAAAAATGTCTGTTGATTACTTAGCTTGAGAGATAACTGCTAAAGGATTTTAAGTCACATCCACTATCACCTTCCATAAAATTAGTAACTTGTGTGAAAAGCAGGGTGACCATAACCCATGCCATAGTAAGTCGGTGACTAATCAATGCCAAGTTTAAAGACAATTAAAACTTCACAGTATATCCTTGAGAATATATATAAGATCACAACTGAACTGTCACAGAACTAGTCCAACATAAAGTTTCATCCAGTCTCTGCAATTCAGCACAAACCCCTTCTGCTGCTGTGCATATTCTTTATATTCAAAGATAAATACAGAAGCATGAATAATCACTGTATCCTCTTTTCATGACTGCCTTTACTTGATGTTAATTATAGGTTACTGCAATTCACACAATGCTATTCTTGCATAAACTTGGAATTATCTCCTGTGAAGAATACATGGAAAGTGATAAAAATTATGAAGATAAAAGTTCCCTGGATCCCAAAGACCCACAAGCAGCAGTAACAGCAGCACTTCTGCTACCAGAACAGCGTTACGGAGAATACTTGAACTGGACTTTTCTATCCTACGTTTAGCTCTTCACTTTACCCCAATTTTCCCAGGGTTCAGTATTTGGGTCGACCCTCTGTTTAATATCTTTATCAATGACCTGGATGAAGGGGTCACAGTTAGTTTGGCATTCTCAGTTAGTTTGCAGTGACACTGAGCTGGGTGGGAGTGTTGATCTGCTGGAGGGCAGGAAGGCTCTGCAGAGGGATCTGGATAGGCTGCATCAATGATGAATCAAGGCCAACTGTATAAGGTACAATAACGCCAAGTGTTGGGTTCTGCACTTCGGTCACAACAACTCTATGCATTCTACAGGCTTGGGGATGAGTGCCTGGAAAGCTGCTTGGTGGAAAAAGATCTGGGGATGTTGGTCAACAGGCAGTTGAACATGAGCCAGCAGTGCGCCCAGGCAGCCAAGAAAGCCAAAGGCATCCTGGCAGGACTAGGGAAGTGATTGTTCTCCTGTACTCAGTGCTGGTGAGGCTGCACCTCGAATCCTGTGTTCAGTTCTGGGCCCCTCACTACAAGAAGACACTGAGGAGCTGGAGCATGTCCAGAGAAGGGCAGTGAAGCTGGTGAAGAGTCTAGAAAGTCACTCATATGAGGAGCAGCTGAGGGAGCTGGGGTTGTTTAGCCTGCAGAAAAGGAAGCTGGGGGAGACCTTATCACTGTCTACAACCACCTGAAAGGAGGCTGTAGCCAGGTTGGGGTCAGCCTCTTCTCCCAAGCAACAAGTGACAGGACAAGAGAAAACGCCCTCAACTTCCACCAGGAGAGGTTTAGATTAAGTATTAGGAGAAATTTCTCCATTGAAAGAGTAGCCAGGAATTGGAATAGGCTGCCCAGGAAAAGAGTGGAATGTGTTCCATGCCTGGAAGTGTTCAAAAAGTGTGTGGATGTGGCACTTGGGGATACGGTTTACTGGTGAACATGGTGGAGGTTAGGTCAATGGTTGGACTCAAAGGTCTTTTCCAACCTTAAATATTCAGTGAAGTTTTATTGCCTTACCCTGTAAAATAAGAATTAAAAAATACTAAAAACTAGCAAGAACTATCTTTTGAGTCACTAACCTTTACTGCAACTCTGCTCCCTTTAAACTAAAGTTTGCAGTCTGGCATGATCTCAGCAAGGAGTGGTTCATTGTATGTTAGCCATACTGCCCTCTCAGCAACACTCTCATGTTTCAGACACTCTGCAAAATGCGATACCTGTATCAAGTCTCCCTAGGAAAGATACTGAATACTTCAGAACATCTCAGTTGTAGAGAGAACAGGACAGTTTTATGAACAATCACAGTTTGCAAGTAACTCCATTCCAGCTGTCTGTGCCCAAAAGCAATCAGTGCTTCGGACCGTACAGTAAGGAACAAAAAATGGAAGAGCTCTATGCCCAGAATTCTAAGAACGTGATTTCAAGGTAGAAGTGGTTTTTTCCAGCTTCAGTGGTCTCCTGCCCTTTTACGCAATTAATGAATGTAAAGTGTGATATCTGTTTTAATTCTATAGAATGCTATCCTTCATTTGTAGAATAGGTAAAGCATAGGCAGCAGTCAAAGAAGCTTCCTCCATATTGTCCTGTCAATATGTCTTGAGTATCTTAGAGAGAGAACATATTTTAATAGGTCCAGGCCCTCTTGCAGAGGGTAACAATACTGATGCACTATGCAAACATCAATTTTTCAGGCATTTCACACCTGAACACACAATAGTAAAGATAAAGATTATAACCAGCTATTTTATTTTCCCTGCTAAAAAATATGGCAAGAGTCAAACCATCAATTTACCAGGGGGAAAATACTCAAACTCCACTAAAAATTACCAAGCATTCAAATCTTTTAGAAGGCCAAAACAGTCCTATGTTTAAAGCAGCATTCCAGCAATGATTCGTTTGAGTCCTGGTATAAATAGTTCACACACAAAAAGGAAAAGAAAAAGGAAGCCACAGAACAATAATGTACAGAAACAAAGGTACAACCTGTATCTCTGCAAAAATCACTTTCAGGATTGATTCCCTCAAGGTACGTGTCCTTTTCAAAAGACTGAAGGGAAGATATTTACTTGTCTTTATCAAATGCTTCTTATATCATGGCATTTAAGACAAAAAAAAGCATATCTGAGAATTGTAAGAGAGCAGTAGTTTCAGATATGATACGAAACTACAGAAAGCTGAGCCTTAAAACAGAGAAAACCTACTAGAGAGAGTTTTGCACAGCTAAGAAGTTCGGCTGCTTACAAATACACCTAATAACGTAATAGCAGACAGTGAGACATCAGTCGCTAGCAAAGGAACTGAATGCAGCTTTGTAAACTGTTCTGAATCTCTAACATCTCTGGTACAGAAAGTAAGTTTGGAAGCAGAAAAGTGTTTGCAAGCGGATAGGCAAATCTCCTGTGAGCCAGCTCATAACCAGTTTTAGAAGCTGGAAATGAGTCTGCCTCCAGGCCCTCTCTTACCCCTCTTCTCCTGCACCTAGCTCCTTGTGACAAAGTGAGCTTGGGCCCCAAGTGCGTCCCTTTTTCTTCTGGCCTCTTTTCTCTTCTTCCTCTCCTTCCTCCTTTGGAAGGACTGAGCTTCGTCCCCACGTTTTACTGCTCTCAGCAGGTGTCACTTCACAAGTGGAAAGAACAGTGGAAAACGGGAAAGAAAAACAGATAGAAAAATTAAAAGAATTGGTTCCACAGCAACATAAAGAATAAAACATAGGCCAGAACAAGAATAGTAACAAAAGTGATTTTGCCATAATTCTGGTAATTTATCAACATACATCTAACAACCAAATGCCAAATTAAGCATTCCCTCATCCTTTCAAGGATAGGTAGCCTCTTCAGCTTTATTCCATCACCAGTTTCTCTTTAGAACCACCAGTTGGAAACCAAATGCACAAGTGCACTGCTATCCAGTACAAACACTACACATTAGTTAACATGACTTTCATAATTCTAATACATGTATGTCTGCCTAATCCTGTAATATTATGGGAACACTCTTGGCATGACAAGTGCCTCTGTTCTTATTTCCTTAAAATAGTTACTTAATACACTACAGCAATGTTTCACAGATCTACTCTGCAAATTAGTATTTTTAAAAACTAACTTGTACACCTAAGGAATATATTTTCTACGAAAACAGCAGTATTTCAAGAACATGGGTAAGTATGTTTTTGGCTCCAAAGAAGGTGATACTCCCCCTATCACCAAGACACTCCATTTTTCTCTCTAAATGCATACATACAAGGCACAAGGCAAACATTTTAGGTACTTTCTTTAACAGTCCTGTCCTAGGTATGGAATCTTGGCATCTTACCATACTGACAGACTGCACATATGCCAAATTCAATACTACATTGAGCTCCTTACACTGTATGGCCCTGAGTCTGGGAATAATGGTAGGACTTGCAGGAGGGCTGGAGCAGCTACTGATCAAGCTTTTCCTCTTGTCCATCGTCGGAGAAGCCTGCACAGTGAATTTATGCTGAAAATCTGTTTAGCAAAAGAAAAACAAAATAAAAGCAGAAAGACACAGTTAAAATTCGCTTTTTTCTAATAGAAGAAAAAAAGAAATAATAATTTATGGTAACTTTCAAAGAGTGCAACTTACAGGATCTATGTAGAAATGAAGTTTTATAGCTAATTGCTATTTGCCCATTGTACACACTGAGAATTCAGAACAAAGATGTGCACTCACAGCCCTGAAAATGCATCCTCTCAGTGTACGCGTGAAACACATACACAGACCTTGTGTTGACTGACATGCCAAAGTATATCCCTGTATAAATCCTTGCACCTTACCTCTCAGTTTGTTAAGCACCACCAAAAATAGAGGTTTGCAGACCTAAAGAATGACACAGGTAACCTACATATTTTAGCATAATTTCTCTTCTGAACAGCCAACGTCTCCCAGAAAACAAAGAATATAGTGCAAGTCATCATCCCTGATGTAAGGATGAGCACTATGTGATTTACAAACCCCACACTTTTGGTTTTTTACAAATTTAAATCTGCATAAAGACTGCAGTAGAAATGCTAAGAATTCAGTTTTTCTGCACATCATCATCTTCCCTCTTAAGAGTGACTTTGCCAACACCTTACTAATACTTTATGTTTCTTCCAGAAGGGTGGTATTAGAAGTCACTTGCATGTTAATAGGAGCTCATGTATGAACTAACAATCTAGGGCTACACTCTCTCTAAATTTTTGCTAATTTTTAGATTCCTACACCAAAAAAAATCCAGTGGATTATGGTTTCTCCTGCAGCATTATGTAAAATATTCTCAGAGCATGAACCTCCATCATTTTATATGTTCATCCTTTAAAAAGCTGATTATTTTGAGTATTAACATGTTAAACTGAAACCACATATTTACAATGAGCCATATACAGCCAAACATGTAACATCTCAAATTTACTTCTGGCCTTCATCTTGGAACTTTGGGCAATGCTAGCCACAAGAGCATTAAATTTAGTTTATTGATCCCCGAAGAGGTCTGTTTTTCCCAAAGTACATCAAACCCTTTCTAATGCGTAACCATCAGTAGTAAGGAACTATCGAACCTACAGGTTGCTCCCATTTCACCTGGCACAGCCTAATATGTCACCAACCTGAAGGCAAGCTAATATGATTGCCATCCTTTAACTTGAGCCGGTTCCTCTTGAACTTCCCCATGCGTTTCTTGACCCGAGGCTTCTCCTGACACAGCTGGTGGATGATGATGTTGAGCTCCCTTTCCAGGATGTCAATCTCGCGTTCTGCCAGTTCCTGTTCCCGCCTTCGTAGCAGCTCCTCATGGTTCTTCTGTTCAACAGCAGCGCGAGTCAGCTCTTCTTCCCATGTGCGCAGCTCCTGCAAGGAGATGAGAAAGTAGAAACAAAAGGCTACCTTGTGACCTGTGGGTTAAGACTAACATTACCTGTTCTGAAGGTACAGCTTCAGTGACTTGTGCTCACAGAACTGCTAACACCACTGGTTAAAGGCTCACTTGAGAGACAAAAACAATCCTCAAGGACTTCAATGCTTGCCATTCAAGGCCCCTCATACCAGTATTAAAATTCAGACATAACCACTTGTGAGGCCACACCTGAAATTCTGTGTCAAATTCTAGGCTCTTCAGTACAAGACAGACATGGACATACCAGAGAGAGTCCAATGAAGGGCCATGAAGGTGATTAAGAGACTGGAGCATCTCTCCTATGAGAAAAGGCTGAGAGACGGGACTGTTCATCCTAGCACAGAGAAGGCTTGGGGCAGGTGAAGGCAGATCTTACCAGTGTATATAAAAACCTGAGGGAAGGGTGGAAAAAAGATAAAGCCAGGCTCCCTTCAGCAATGCCCAGTGACAGAACAAGAGGCAATGGGCATGCATTGAAACACAGGGGACACCCTCTGAACACTTTTTTACTGCATTACTGAGCACTAGCACAGGTTGCCCAGAGAGGTTGTGGAGCCTCCTTGGGGATATTCAAAAGCCATCTCGACATGGTCCTGGCAAAGGCACATAAGGCAAACCTTTCGATCTCTCCCTTGCTGACAAAACAATTTAACTGAAACTGTCCTTGAAATCCCAAAATCCCACTGCGCTCCTTTCCTCACACCACAAGGACAAAAGAATTCAGCACTCAGAATAATTTTCTCCAGCTGGCCAATTCCAGTGCAGAAGGTAAAAACTGAAGAATTCAAGTTAAACTTCAGACAGATAATCAGACAGATTTTAGTTTAGATGTTTTTAATAACAGCATTGTTACCTGGCTTATCACGAGAGAGATTTGGTACATTTTACTCAATAGGTGAACAGCATATAAAATTATTTCCCCATTGCTAAAGAGGAATACAGTACTCAGCCTGAGGGCAGTGTAGTTAATATTGTTTGACTGTTTGTCTGTTGAAGTTTCTGGTTTTCAAGAACTGTTCCAACACAGTTACCCCATAAGACAACAGTAGCAAGGAAACGCCTACCAGCTAGTTTATTTTTCCCAAAAGCTACTATAATAGGCGAATAGAAGTGTTTTCAGTATTGTTGTAGAAGCTGACTTCTTTCCTCTGACCCAAAGTCTTCCTTTCCTTCTCCGAAACCCAACCTCTGAACCCAAATCAAGGTGGTTGCTCATCATGAGTTTAATTGCAGGCAAGAGACTGTGAACTTACAAATGTATTATTACACTAGTGATTTTGCTGCAGTTTTTCTTACCAACAACTAAAGACAGTCTCTGTAAGGACCTTAAATTAGATGCAGCAAGCTGTGCTTTCTGCAAGTATGCTAGAAGAAAACTTCAGCTTTTCCACATCTCCTCTTCGAGGCTGTTGGTCACCATGCCTGTTATTCCTGCTAGCATTTTTGTTTCCTGCTATTTACCTAGATGGACTTCGGTTATAGCAGTTACTGGACCCTTCCCCTGGAAGCACTCATGTTTATTATAGTCTATGCATTTTGGCTGTGCTCAAACCACTGAAAACACAAACCCAGCAGAACCAAAGCTGCAATGTTTACTAGAGTATATATGCTGATATTACCCCTCCTACATCTCCTGTGAACAGTTCTCATTTAGCCTCAATTAAGAGCCTAATAGCAAAACAGTTATCAAATGCAATAAACAATCAAGATAACTCATCACAGCAATTTGCAGAGTATAACGGAAGCTCACTACAATATTAGAAAGAGCAGCAGCTCAGGATGTGGATATCCATTTTTCTCGTGATTCTACCCTTGTGTGCATCATAACCTGTCATTGATTCAGGGACTTAATACAAGCTCCAGTAAAGCACAGACAAAATTAGCTCTGGGATGCACTAAACAATAATCCCCGTTTGAACCATGAAACGGGGAAATTACAATCCAGAGAGCACGTGCAGGAAGCATTGTTCTCTACTTACCTTTTCTTTGGCTCTGAGCTGATCAAACATCTCTTGGATCTCTTGTTTCCAGTCTTCCTGCAGGGAGTGGAAGGAATCTTTGGGCATTTCAAAAAAACCAGACTCTTCTATGGCAGTAAGATGGTCTAGGATAGTGGCAAAGGAAGGTCGTGAGTGTGGGTCAGGGTTCCAGCAATCTAGAACAGAACAAAGACAAGCAAGTGTCAAGCATCTCTAAGTATGGAGGTCTGAGAGGCTGGGTAGTACTTTACTGATCCCCAGTGGCTAAGAGTGGCATACACACTATCTGTGTTACCCCACCTTTCCCACTGCCCACTTGCACTGACTGCTGTCAAGTATGGAATTCATGCTTATACAATATCCAACATCACTTAATATCTTGAACTACCTAACTACCTAGGTCTCTGGGTTATATTGAAACAACATGCCAAGTAAAACAGAGGTTTATTAATTTTACAGAAGGTTACATCTTAAAGCATTTTAAAAAAAAAAACAAATAATTTCCTTAAATATTTTGCTTTAAGATGTATGTATGTGCTCACAGAGTAGAAATACTATGCAAGGCTCTTGCAAACACATCTTTTATAATAGTTACACGGCAGAGTTAACAGCCATACTGCAGGAGGATATCTATCAGGGCTTTTTCTAATGCCAAACTCTAATACTAAGCTGAGTCATTATGAATCTTTTCTCAGAACGGAAAATCTCTCCTGCAAAGCAAACTGGGCATAACTTGAGTGAAAATAAGAGATTCAAGTAAATAATGACATAAAATACTGCATTTGGAGTTTTCCTGTTTTTACAGGTGCTTTTATATTATTTGAGAGAAAATTAATGAGACTTTTTTCTTTTGCTTTTATGAGAATCCACAGATAAATAAGTTTTTTTCATTTACAATCTAATGCAATTATTTAGCCAATTACAGAGCTCTAAAAATACAGAACTGAAGGTAGCCATCTTACCACAAGGCAACTCAATGAGCAACAGTACAAAAGGAAATGTCTTACAGTGAAGAGAATTGAACATTGAAAACAGAGACAGAAAATAATATGAAGTAACCCCTCAAGCTACAAACAATCCCCCAAACCACCACGTTTGATTTAACACCACTGTTGAATAGGAAATTTGCACTTATTCAGTCCTCCCTCTTACTTGCCCCTCATTTCTACTCTAGCAGAAAACATCACTTTCTCATTCTATGTTGTCCTGTACCAGCACTCACACAGGTTCTTGTTCAAAAAGTGTCTTTCTTCTCTTTAGTACTGCTAGACGTCTGCATGCCACAATTCCAGAGCAACCAAACAGAAAAACTTAACATTCGTGTGTATTTGTAAAGAATACATCTTTTCTGCATGAATGGAAGTAACTAACATGTGGGTCTCTCTCATCATACAGCATTGCTCTACATGGTCACTGGATTTATAAGACATACATTACTGCAGCACAAGACGAGTTATAAAAATGTTCTAAAAGTTTTCTAGAACTTGAAGTCAGAAAAAAGGGAAGATTCTTAAAAATATTTGGTGATGTCCTAAAATCAATTAATTCATCAGTTTTGTGGACTGAAGTACACCAAGGGGCAGCTGTAATTAAAAATAAATATCACTTCACAAAACCTGTGCAACAGCCAAGGCTTGGTGCTGCAAGTCTCTCCTTTGATTTTAGCGTTACTGAGATTTTGCATTTGGAAGCTTTTTTTTCAAAACTGTGGGCATCAACAGGTTCCATGAGGCATAAGCTGGAATGCATTTGTGTTTATAGCTTTCACTTTGCTTCTTTTATCAAAATAGAGAACTGAGGATGTTAAAAAGAATGCTCTGACGATCCCCTGCTGCTGGCCAATTAGTAGCAATGGGTGTTACAGCTGGACTGTCAGTGCCATAATCCCTGTCTCTTTACCTCAGGTTTTAAGCATGGCAAAGCAAACATGACCCAAAGTACAACAAAATGCTGCAGCTAGCCAAATGCATGAATGAGTGAACAGGATAACTAGCAGGTGGCCCGTGGCTTTTATTTTCCCAGGCCTAGATCAGCCATTATTTGCACTAATGAGGACAGTTGTAACATATAACTCTTTTCTGTGAAGAGCGAAAGTTCAGCTTTGTTGTCTCAGTGAAGACCACCACAGCAGTAATTCAAAAGTAAAAGCAGCATTAGGGCAACAAGAGTTCACCCAAAATGGGAAACATTCTGTTTGAAAAACAGTTTTGGTGAAGGGGCAGAAAGTAATTGGGGTTTTTTGTTCTCACCTTCGCCCTGCACATGGAGAAGCCAAGTGCTCCAAAGCCATGTGGGCGCTCACCCCTGTGCTGTTGGGTTCAAGCACTGGCCATATGCCTCTACCTAACTTTCCCAATAGAGGGCATTATTTTTAAATACTCACATATAGTTAAGAAATCCAGGGTCCTTGTTTTAGGGAAGCATGTCAAAATAAACTACCCTGGCACAACACTGAGCTGGTAGTTCCACCAACTCTCTCAGGTGCAGTTTCTCACTTTAAACTGCCTCCAAGCTACTCTATCTGCAACTCTACTGCTGCTTACTATCCAGTAGGATATTTATTTTTTAGCAGAACATACATGAAATTTTTTACTTTAAATTAGCTGAAGCTTGTAACCTAAAGAAAGGACCAGAGAAATGCAAAAGTATTCCAAAAGCAGAGAAATCCATCAGAAACATTTTCTTCATGACTCATATCCCTTTCCTGAGGCTAAAAGCACCACCAGAGGCCACAGAGTATCACTTCTGTGTTGAGACTCACTCTTTGCTCACCAAGACTATAAACCAAGTTTGATTTCTCTTTACCTCTGTTTTCCTTTCTGCCAGACAGGTACAAAGATGTTTATTACATATAAACACCTGGAAATCCTTGGGAATAGAGACACTGACAAAAGTACCGAAGGTAAGGAAGAGAGAGAGGGCAGGAAAGAGAGATGGAGAAAGGAAGGGAGGAAGAACTGAAGCTCAAGAGACATGAAAGTAGTTGCAATTCCTTCTCCACCAGGTCACTGAAGTACACCTGAAAGCTACCTCACAGAATCCTTTTTAATAACTACAGTAGCTCTGATGACTAACTCCTACATTTCTTCCATCTCTCTGTACCCCATCTTGAGGACAAACTACCTCCACAGTAGTAGTTTTTCATTCTAAAAAAGTAGAAAATCACATCATTCTCACTGAAAATATGGGTTGTTTTGGAATGTCAAAGCCACATTTAAACCCTCTCCCTGAAGTGTCAGTAGAATAAAGATTCATTTCAAACCAATCTGACACTACCTAGTAAGATGTTCAAGCTATGAATTTTAAAACACGTTAAAGCCTTCAAACTAGACCAAAATACATGAAGTTTTGGTGTTGGTGAGTCTTCACTACTAGAAAACAAGCTAAGTGATGACAGCAATAGCCCCAGTTTTCCTATAAAGCCAGTTGACAAAAAAATCTCTTTCACTGCTGTGGTAGTAGAGTGGCTGTCACAGCACACTAACAGCCAGGCCTGGCTCCCACAATAACCTGCACCACTGAATAAAGCCACTGGAGAAATCTGTGCTCTTAGGTAACAAAACCAACACAAAGAGGCCATGCTCAACTGCACTCTAGAAACAGCACAAACCACACTCACACCATGGCTGGCTTACCTTCCATGAGTTTGGCAAAAGGCTCAGGACACGTGGAAGGGATTGGGAGGGCAAGCTTATTCATGGCAACACCATATGCTACCGCAAGACCATCAATTCCTCGGAATGGTACTTCTCCTGTTAGCAGTTCCCAAAGCAGCACACCGTAACTATCAGGAAGGAAACAAAAGAGACAATAGGTGTTTGACTTTAACACAGCCATTGTTAATGAACAAAGTACCTGAACCTGTGAGTTTGATATACTAAAGAAATTGCAGTTTTCAGGACAAGCTTATCATGACTGCCAAGCTGTGATCTGCCTTATTTTACCTGCTTTTTTAAATAAGTCTGAAATAAGATGACATTTCTACCTTCCAGGCAAAAAAAAAATTCTCTCTGAAAACTGGGAATAATCTGAAAATCATAGATCTTCTAACTTAGTTTCAAAACACAACCTCTCAAAACACCCAAAAATATGAAGAAGGCTTGTTTGGTGGCTTGTGATTTCTAAAAATAAGTCAAAAATACTTCAGAATTAAGTTGTTCTTAAGATGTTCTATGAAATACTACCTATGAAGTTATGGAAACAGTTCCAGGACTGTTCTCCCCCAAAGTATATGAGGAAAAACATAATCTCAGAATATTTTTTCTGCTTCCAGGAAACCCAAACCAGAAACTGCTTCTTCATACTCAATGACCTGACAGTTTTTTCTTCCATCGATTTCTTACTCTCTTCTGAACCCATTTACCATTCAGTGTATTCTGTGGCAGTGAACTCCACAAATTTAATGATGCATTGCCAAAAAATACTTCCGTGCATGCGTTTTGAGGTTGTCACTTGGTAATTTCAATGGCTTCCCTGTAGTTCTTTCAACATAGGAAAGAGTAAACATATGTTCCCTATTAGCTCCTTCCATGCCATCCATGATTTCACAGGCTCCTATACATCCTGCCTAAATCATCTTCTTTCCAGACCCCCAAATCCTAATCTAGCTAAATCCTAATCTAGTTACTATCCTGAACAGAAGCCATTTCATATCTTTCATTAACCTTGACATCTTCTGTTGGAATGAACAAAATCACAAAGTTTTAAAGATATGGAGAGAGGCACAAACGGTATTGCTTGTTTTCCCTCTTTTCTATTAAATTTTCATTTACCAGTTGCCTCACTCTTTATAAAATGAGCTAAGTTATCCATAGTAGCTCCAATGTGTTTTTACCGAATGACAATAGTGAAATTTAGAGCCCATATGAAATTCTCCCATGGGTACTACTTTGTATTTATTACTATCTATTTTATCGTTCATTACAGTAAAACTTTTACTCATCTCTCTGCAGCAGATGAATGTTTCTTATCCTGAATAACCTGGTATCATCAACCATGCTACATAGCCATTTACAGTTTTTTCAAATCACTTACGATTGTGTTGAACACAGAATTCCCCACCAAGAAAACTGATTTATTCCTTTAGTAATTAAGAATTGATTAAATTATGAGAAAAAGACTTGCACTCTTTTCCCACACCAATTTACTTTCTTTAAAAGCTTATGATGAAAGATTTTGCTTTAAATCTTTATAAATCCAAATATAGTATAAGCAATCTCACCACTTATCCACATATTCAGTATCTCCTTCAAGCATTTTCACTTTTCGAAAGGTATTACATTTTCTTCTACAAAAGCTAACTCTTTCCCAGATATGCTCACATGTCCACCAGCTCCCTGCTCTTTAGTGCTGTTTCTTCCATTTAAAAGAACTCAAAATCATACTTGCTAATCCTCAGGAAGCTCTTTTAAGACCTGCCACCATGTCTGCTGCCTTCCATTTCTCTGGTACTACAGCAGCTTTAAGCAACAGATGACACAGCACAGCTGTGAACTCAGCTAACTCTCATGTTCTTGTAAAAATCTTGGGTGTTACTGCAAATCTCAGGAAATGTTACTGCTCATTTTATCAGTCAGTTTTAACACCTGTGTGAACTTTACTTCAGTAAGATATGTCCTCCAGGCTTGACTCCCTTAAAGAGAAACTTTCAGCTTAAAATGCCTCTCTTTGCTCTATTCTGGCAGACACAAGTCACTGAGGTTTTTTTCTGGTATAGCCTCATCTTCTTTGCACTGATGCATTTTGCTCACCTCTGGGCTGTATGTTCTCCTGCAGGGTTCTCGCCTGTGCTGCATTTGAAAGCAAGTGATTCAGTTTTATGCTTTAGGAAGACTTTCCTTAAAACCCTTTAATCTTCTTTGTTTTATGTTCAACTTGCCAGAGCTCAAGTCCATGCATAATTTTCCTCATTTGGATAGAGATGGAGTTTTTAAAAAGATGTCTTTCAGTAGTCTTTTTTACATTGTCTTCTCCATTCTTTTAAAGGCTTTCCTACACATTCACTCAAGAGCTTTAACAGCGTCCTTAAAAGAAACCCATGTGTGTTCCCCTTTTGTTGTTTTTACACAAAACCCCCAATGTTGTCAATAATCTTGAGATTAAACACTACTGTAATGGACTCATTTTTCTTAATTGTGCCTGCAAAGATATAAAATCTAAGTATACATATATTTGGACCACGTCATACCATACAACCTTGAAGGCCTCCAAAGCACACCTGAAGACTGAATGAAAAACTGTTACTCTTCCTACAAGCTCCTTAAATAGCTGCTCCATGAAACAGTCTGAAGCTAAAATATTAAGCTTTTCTTGTTTCAAAGCAACATTCCCTATCCATTTGGGAGTACATTATCACAACCTGTACTCTTGCAATCTCCCTTCCACCCCACCACATCTTTAACATTCACTGTAACTGCTCCTACCTTAGTTGGACATCCTTGACAGCACTTTGCCTACTTAGATACAGGATTTTAGTCACTAAAGATACAACCTTTGCTGCTAACACAGCTATTTTACTTTATTAGGCAGAATATAATATTTTTGACCTACATGATCTTTTGGTTTTTTCCCATGTAATTCATACTCTTGATGTAATAATTTATTATTTCTTACTGTCTCAAGAGCATTATTTGAAAAAAAAATTAATTAAGTCTATGGAGTTCCCACTTTTCTTTTTGGCCTTCTAGGACTTATAAAACACTCAAAGAAAATGAAAACTGGACTGAATGTATATTCGAACTGTCTAAATCTGATTGATCATTCACGTTACACTTCAGTTTGGATATGACAGTGGGTAGCAAAAGGTAGTAAAATCTACCAGAGAGTTGTTTTATTACCTTAACACTAGTATTGGATAAAGCACCACTGATGTGCTCAAAGCACTTCTTCTGCAGGGTAATTCTTAAAGGAAAAAGGAATAGACAGATTGGTATTTCTTCTAATGTGACACTGGAAGTGTATATTGCAGGAAAGGTCACTTTGCTTCTGACAAAACTCAATGCCACCACACTTACAGTTCATTGCTGAGAATACTGCTTCCACAGAACTAGGGAATACTGCTTTGTGGCAGTTGAACAATAATCCCAAGTGAATAAACACCAAGAGAGGTGCTGAACAGAGTGTTTTCTATTAACTCTCAAGCAGAACACTGAGAAGTACAAAGGAAAAAGCCAGAGTCAGAAGATTTATATAATAAAAAGCATAGAAAGAAAGAAACAAGGGCCTCTAGTCATTCTCAGCGGGGAGAAAGAAAAAGTGATCAAGCTCATTTATTTTTCCAGCACCTAGTAGTAATTTTTGGATTTTAATTACGAAATGAACCATGTGACACAACCCATGCATCCAAGTCAACTGACACTTGTGTGAATAATTAACCATCTTTCAGTGATCCAGTAATCCCTTAAGCCATTTAACATCAGGTTCAATCCCACACACTGGATTTTCAGGGCGAGGGAGGCTGGAGGTCTGCAGGATTTCACATGTGATTTTGCCACCTCCCTTGTTAGTCTGTGAACTTTTAAAAAACAAGTAATTTTTTCTCAATGGTACTGTTCCACAGCATTTGTACCATAAGCTTTTCTTATCCATTTCTCCAGGTTCAACACTATCCATGAGGAAGGAATTATCAGCCCAACAAGGAGATCCCAGTTCCAACAGAAACTAGAACACTACTTTTGTTAAGAAAAAAAAAAACAACCCAAACTTCATTGCATTTTTATGGCTATTAACAGCTGGCATTTTGCATGTTAATGAACTGGAAGTTCCAGAGATGACCTTTCCGGCCCATTTCACAACAATCAGTTGCATGTGCTTCTCCTAGGTGAGTTTCTCCTAATATTGCTAGTCAGCACTTATCTGCCAGGTACTGAAGTCTTGCCCGTGCTTCACTACACACAGAAGACTACAGACACCTACAAGTGGTCAGTTGTGGATGGAAGTGCTTGACCAACACTTGCTTAAAACAAAATACTCTTAATTACCGAAGTTTCTACACCCAGCACTGAAAGCCTGAAACTTCCTGGTCTGCTAATCTGATGGTTTTAGCTAGAGCTGGTATTCCATTCCTAAATGGAAATCAAATTCCCAATTATTTCACTGGTCTCAGAGTAGATATAACTTAAAAACACCTAAACTGAGGAACATAGATGAAGGTTGTATGGCGCCTTTATATTCCACATACCAATAGTACTAACAATATGACTCTCTTTCAAGCAGCACAAGTAAAAAATGAAGTGTGTAGCAAACAAGAAATATATTTAAACAGTCAAATGACAGGAAAATTTTATTTATATCCCTACTAACATTAGCTTGCAGTACAGTACTGGATAAGCTGCAATATCCATGCTTCGACTTTACCCCTGTAAATCCAAAGCAAATACAAACACACAAACAGATTTACAGGAACAGACTTAATGAAATAAAACTGTAGTTTCGTTGTCCTCTGTGCAATATAAGCACAAAGTTTCTACCATATATCTAGAGCTTGCAGTTACAGCACAGTAAAATTCACAGCAACAAGTTTTCACTAGCAAGATTTACTAAGTACTAGTCCTATGAACAAGCTTCACAGTGGCCCAGACCCTGGTGATAGATACCATGTGTGGCCATTCCTCACTCTTTTTAAATTCTTCGCCAACCCTACTCTAGAGTAAACAGATGAGCTTTTTAAATGGAGCTTGAAACATGTTTTGAAGAGATGAAGCAGTTAGTTATGATAAGACTGACTCAGGAAATTTCAGTCCTAGCATGCATCTTCCTCAGTATCTTCTTCACCTGTTTGTGCAGTGAGAACACAAGAAGAACAAGATTCTTGTTCAAAGGCTGGGCAACAGTTCAGCCAGCAGTATTATTCTAATAAGCTTTAAAGAAAAGGTGTTGAAATAAAAGGGTTTGTGAACATTAGAGACAATTCTGTTGATGATGCATAGACTAACTGGAAGGTTGTCAGGCAAAAAAAAAGCCCCTATGACCCCAGTGATTAACCAAGTGGTTGAACTGGACAAGAGGAGGGGCAAGTCTAATAGGATAAAAAACTTCATCCTGTTAAGAATTTCAGGTGGCATCCTTGGGTGGGGACAGGATTTATTACACAAGTCCATGACTGCTTTTGCAAAATCTAGAGCTTACAATAATTGACAGACTAGTAGTGATTGCACTGGCAAGTATTTTTCCTCTGCACACATGTTCTTTTCAGCTTGTTTAACTACGAACAAAGAGCTTTTAGCCACCAGAAAGAAAAGGCTTATTCAGAGATAGTATAGAAGTTGTCTTAATGGTGATGACTCTCTGTTTAAGGGAGAGTATTATGAGGAACTCAACCTGTTTTCAAGGGAAGACTGGTAACTCTAACAAGAGAAAGTGATGAAGGGATCTTAAAAATAGAAATAAAGTATTCTGAAAAACAAACAAATAATTTAAGTTATTCACAGTCCTTAAGTCCTGAAGTGATTCACAGTCCTTAAGTCAACTGATACTTTTGCACAAGTATGGAGGCACTTGTGCTACCTTCATGAAAATAACCAACTGACTGAATAATTATTAACTTTTTTGAAATGAATTCATACTGGTACAGAGCATCTACTGATCTGTTCATAGTATGCCTGGGTTAGTAAAGTTACAATTACAGGAAAACTGTTCCCCCTTTCCCTTCTACCTTTTCCTCAGGTTACCATTAAAGGCCCTTCCTGGCACTGTTTCAGAGAACAGCAAGTTTAGGTTTTAGCTTGACGAGCTGTGTACAAACCAGTACCATCATCATGTGCACAGAAAAGGTGCACAGCCTTAAGATTTACATTTCTGCCGGACTTCACTCCAAATAAAAGCCTGGTTCTTGCTCAATTTGTTTCAGACTAACTACAGAGGCTACTACATTTAATTACAGAGCCAGAATTTTATCCACAGTGTTAGTGTGCAAAATACAAGTTTACAGACTTATCACAAGGCAATACATTATCTATTCAGCAAAACTGGACAAGGAAAATTAAAATCCCCATGCCAAATATCTGCCATAACAGCCAGACAAGCCTACCAGCTGGGCTATTTCTTTATCCTGACAGGTTTCATAGCATGCACTCACTTGTGCAGGAGCATTAGTGGCCAGCGACAGAAACTTCCTGCTCTGAAGACAAAGACCCTGACATTTCAACATCTTTTTCTCCACAGGAAAAACAAAATTCTCTCCATTTCATCTGTTTCAGATGTTCAGTACTAATTCTAAGTCATCCAGCATCCAGAAAAGTCGCTGTCCTAGAGCTATTTACTGAAGTCTGAATTTACCAATCCACTTAATGGTGGTATTCAAATCCAGTTTCTGGAAGAATATGGGCTAACCCTTACACTCCTCCCCAACAAATCAGCTCATTCACAAAAATCCCAGTACATGAATGAAAAAGACAATACATATATGCAAGCTACTATTTATGGATTACATACTCAGATGGACCCACATAAGAGATGTTATCCTAAGTGAAAGATTAGAAGGGTAGAAATAATTAATAAAATTATTATGAAAGCGAAAAACATAGTATTTGGATTGAAACAGGATAAGGAATTCAATTAAGTACACTATGTTTGTGTACACATATATCACTAAGAGATTACTACCAAACCAAAATATCTCAAAATTATCTTGTTGGTAAAACAGTAAAGAAATTAAGTACTTCTCAGATTGTGCTATGGCCTTTGATGGTGTCAACCAATAGCCAAATAAGCACAAAAAGTTTAGTTTAGATAAAGCAGAGGGGATTTGGATTATGAATCACAGAATAATCTGAATGAAAATTTATAGAACAACAAAAATTGGGAGGCATGCAGTAGCTGGTCCACCACTTACTTTCTACAGTAACAATAAGTCTGAGACAAGTAACAATAAGTCTGACAGATGGAAAGCTGGTGGATAAAGTGTTCTTAAGACCTGAATTTTAATATTTGGTTCACCATTACTCATTCTTACACATAACAGGTTTCCTGGAAGGTCTAGTAACTCTTTAGTATCCAATCACTTAATGCCAAATCAATACCTCCAAACATCGCTGCCTTTGGAGAACATGGAAGAGCGGATGACCTCAGGAGCCATCCAGGCATATGTCCCAGCTGCGCTCATTTTGGTAGTTTTATGCCATTCCCTGGCCAAGCCGAAATCCGTGATCTTCAATATCTTGTTGCTCAGATCTCCATTTTCCACCTTTTCGAGTATCAGTACTGGAGAAAAGGGAGGGGGGGGAATAAAAGGTATGCAGAGTAAAGCTAGTATTTATGCAAAAAAGATTATCCTGGAGATCCCCCAAATTCCAAGATTTTCCCTGACTTTTTGTTATTCAAACATACCATACCCTGTTACAAGCTATTTCAGGCTGATCCCTTCATCTGACAATTGAACAGTTCTCTAGCAAATAACTTCAAATTTAACCAAAGTACCAAGCCCCAGAGAACAAATGCATAATAACATCATTATTTAATACAGTGCCTAGTGCCATTCTGTAGAATAATGCTCTGCTAAGAGGAAGTGAACCACTGTAACTTCTAGAAATCCAGATAAGGGAAGACATTTCCTAATTAATCCTCTCTCAGCAAGCCAGTAATAGCATCTTTTTCTTGAACTGCTTAGAGGACTTTTTTTTTAAATCCAGATACACACAGGCTGGATATGCCCTTCATGCAAATGTGTTAGGAGTAGAAGCTCTATGCGCAAACTTTTCTTAAGTGACTACTGAAAAAATATATTTATGATCAGTAATAACATGCTCAGTTCCAGAATTCATATACATCCCCATTGAATCCCTCCCCCATCATTATTAAACTACCTTTTTCTGCCCTGTTTCAGTGGCAAAGGAGTCCATACCCAAGAACTTTAAAAACACCTCGAGGCAGAACTCAAGAATGCTGTGATATGAGACATTTTCCTCTGTAGCCAGGAAGCTGTACTGTTACACCACTGAGTGTAAACCAGAGCCCACAAGTATCTACTCTGCTTCAGCAGCATCTCATTATCCTCTTTCTTTATCTTAGTGCAAAGTGACCACACTTTGCACTAAGGAATGTAATATAAAGCAACAGAATATGAGGGCACTAAGCTTCCATAACTAATGTAACCACAAGACCCTGAAATGATTTTTAGCCACTTTGTAAAGCACCACAAAGAATAAAATACTTGTATTACTATAATTTTAAAGACTTCACATCAAAAATCATCAAGCCAGTTACACACCATCATTATGCAGCTACTCTGTTTTAAATGTCATTACAGACACCATAGACAGAGTAGAGAGACATGAAAAAAACATGAGAATGTTTTTTCCTTTTTCTATGGATACATCAATTGCAAAAAAACCAAATTGAACCAAGAAACCCCATAACCTCCATAATCAAACAACCATGGATCAATTAAAAAGCCTATAAAAGGCAAATGTGCTGCAAAAATTACAAAACATATAAAAATCATCTTCAGGACCATTTTCAGCAGTCCATGAAAAGACTCAAATGTCAGCCTCAAGCTAACACAGCTTTTTTTTTTTCTAAGTGGGGGAGTATCATTCCTTCCAATAATCAAAATAGGGTTTCCCACTAAATAAAACCTAAGTGTTATTTGAACCCTTCTCCATAATAAATAACACACACTTACAATGTTAAAAACCTGCTTTTATCTTAGTAATAAAGTTAAAGAAATTGTCTGTCCTTTGAAAATTTAAAAAAAAAAAAAAATCAGTTACCCTTTTACAAAGCTTCAGAATTCACAAAATACTACTTCAAAGATTTTTGTGGTACAACTCAAGGTGTGACGAAATTAGACCGATGGTTAAGTTCCTGGTTCTTGCTTCTTCAGCAAAATTTCCTTCTAATATGACTGAATGCTCCATTTTCCTAATTACAGAGAAAAGGGATTGAGGCCTAGAGTTACTGTTCTCTTCATTTTGGCAAAAACACATGCATTTTTAGAGCAATACTTCAGTGCACCAGAAGAAACCAAGGTACAGAAGATGCCTTCCTTTGGGCCTCCTCTACAAATAAGTCTAAATTTCTTACTTCTTTCTAGCAGATGAAGAAGTGCTAAAAGAAATTGCTAGCAAGTCACTCATTGATTGCAAAGTGAAAAGCTTCCTAGAACATACATAGCGTTTCTTTTTCTAGCTTGTACCCATTCTGCCTAAAGAACTGGCAGGATAACAAAATCTAATTTTAAATTTAAATACAGTAATATAGAGATGTACAGATGATGTTGTAAAGTAAAAGTAAAACTTTGAGACAAGCATGGGTTTAGGGGGTTTTTGGGTTTTTTTGCTTCCCTCCATAATCACAATGAGGAACAAACAAATTTATTGTTCACATATCATATTCTGTCTGAACGAGCTCAACAGCAGGACAGAGCATCATATATCACAGCTGATATTTACTTTGTACATACCTTCCTGGTAAGAGGTTATTTAAATCCAATTACCTTGATTTGTATTAACTTCTAACAAAATAATTAGTACTTCCCTAGATCTTTTGTATCCAGAACTTGTTCTTTTGTCAGATGCAGGGTAGTAAGAAAAATTACCCTGACAAAAGACCACAGAGCAGGACAACAAAAGAGACGGATTTATTGCAAGTCCTTGATTCCTTAGTTACATCCTTGGCTCCTTTTCTATTTCCTTGTAATAACTGCTCGGGATAGTAATCTTGCAACCCAAATTTTTAAAAATTAATTTTAAGAATGGTGTCTCTTTCCAGCATCTGTTTCAGTTCTCTTTATTGTATTATTCAGTATCAACAGGCTCACTTGTAACTGCCAGGAGTCTCCCTGGCCCATCTGTCAGATTTTCAAACCAAAAACCTTGACTCTCCTCTCTTGTGTTCACTTGAATTTCAATGAAGAACTTGTAAATAGGTGAAATATGAATTCATTTCAGTTTCCTCCTTAAAAAAAATATCTTTTGTGGAGAAGACACAGATGGTTGCTAGGACACTGCAAAATGCATTTTGCTTATGCTAATCAACATGGTTTCATTTGCTTCAGAGTTTTACCTACAATCAGTTATTACATCTTGTTTAACACTCTCAGTGCAAGTCCTCTTCTGCAAGTACTACTTCCACACTCGTATTAGTCTACGACAAAAACAAGTAAGACACATGAAACACAAGCAACATACTCCCTACACTTACAGAGTTAATGTACCTTTCCCTCTTTTAACAGATTTGAGACTGAGCTAACACTAGCCAGACAATCAACATCTGGCCTAACTGTACCGAGTTTGCATGGCCAGGTTTTGGTAGTGGGAGGGGGGAAGACGCTAGAAGCTTTCCCCATGTCCAGCAGAGCCAATCCCTGGTGGCTCCAAGATGGATGCGCCACTGGCCAAGGGTGTGCCAATCAGAAGTGATGGTAACACCTTTGTGACAACATATTTCAGAAGAATTTAAAAAAAATAGTTATCATGCAGATGTAATTGCATCAAGAGAAGACTGGAGTGAGAATATGTGAGAGGAACAACTCTGGAGACACCAAGGTCAGTGCAGAAGGAAGAGGAGGAGGTGCTCCAGGCACCGGAGCTGAGCTTTCTCTGCAGTCTGTGGTGCAGACCACGGTGAAGCCGCTGTGCCCCTGCAGCCCAGGGAGGACCACACAGATGCAGAGATCCACCTGTAGCCCATGGAGGAGACCCACACCAGAGCTGGTGGATGCCTGAGGGGAGGCTGTGACCCTCTGGGAGGTTCATACTGGAACAGGCTCGTGGTAGGGACCTGCAGACAGGTTTCCTGGCAAGACTTGGGACCATGTGGCAGACCCAAGCTGGAGCAGGCTGTGCCTGAAGGACTGCACCCCGTGAGGGAAGAGTGCAGGAAGAGTGACCCATGTTGCAGCAGTTTGTGGAGAGCTGTTGCCCGTGGGATAGACTCATGTTGGAGAGACATGGAGAACTGTCTCCCATAGGAGGGACCCCACACTGGAGCAGGGGAAGGACTCCTCTCTCTGAGCAGCAGCAGGAACAAGTGATGAACTGACCATAACTCCCATTCCCTGCCTCCCTGTGCTGGTGGGGGAAGGAAGTAGAGCTGGGAAGGAGGGAAGGTGTCTTTTTTAAGATCTTTTACTTCTTATTATCCTGCCCTGATTTTTTTGCTAATCAATTCAATTAATAGCTCTAATTCAAGTCTGGTTTTGCCTGTGATGGTATTTGATGAGTGATTTCTCCTGGTCCTTATTGCAACTCATGAACCCTTTGTTATATTTTCTCTCCCCTGTGCAGGTGCAGAGGGGAGTGACAGAGGGACTTTGGTGGGTGCCTGGAATCCAGCCAGGGTCAACCTACTACACTAACAGAACAAGTTCAGGCCCAAATATAGAGCACTTACACCAAAACACAGCTAATATACCAAGGAAGTAAATCTCATCCTTATCTGCTGATTTTAAAGATCTGCATGTGATATAGGTTTAAAATAGGCAGAAAATTTATTAGAAAATCTTTCACATTCCCAGCCTTCAAAAGAGAGACTGTTTGGCACCAAAGACACTGGACCTAGTTTGCAAGCAACCAGGTAAGAACAAGATCCAAACCAGCAGGAACATGAAGAATGTGTGTCATCTTGTTAGGGGTGGATCAGCCTTTCCCTGTTCCAGCTAGACCCATGCAAGAAATCTCTCTCTGTGTGCATGCACAGAGCCAGCCAAATTGTAGATGAAGGTCTGCTATGTACTACTGATCCTCTTTTTCCTCTGTAGCACATGCTAAAAGCTGATCTTAAGTAGAATGGAAGGAGCCAACCAGCAGTGTGCAAAGGGGACTGGTGAAGCAAATCAGATATTACACATTCAGAGAGCTTTCAGCATCCAAATGCTGCAGCAAAACAACTTAATATAGCAAATCATAATGCTCTTTGCATACTGCAAGTGCAAAGGAAAGCATGATGACTTAAAATAACATTTAAATGGTTAGCAACCTTCAGTAAAGTGTACTGTGTGTGTGTCCTTACAGGAGTAATAATCCATTAGTGCTCAGATATGTTTTGACATATTCCTGAAGGACTTGGAACTTGTCGTCTGGAAAATAAGCATTTAACAATGAGAAATTAATTACAGCTCACAGAAATTCTGTCCAGCAGGACAGCTCTTCTATCTCCACATGTCCCAGTGTAGAATGAATATGAGCAAACTTGCCTAGTATCTCTTAGCAAGACCTTCCCTAGATCAGGCAGTCATCCAGATACAGATACATATGATTTAGCTGTGTAATTTCAACCACTAAGAGTGTACTAAGAACTCTATTACCACATAGACTTTCAAGAGTCATTACTAACCCTTGATTTCACCCCAATGTTTTATTCCTTGAGAGCCAGGCAGATTACAAGTGCTGAAAGACAACAGTCAATCGAGGCACATTAGAGAGCTGAGATATAAAGGTAGAAATTAAGCACAGGGCCTCACAGGGCCTCCTCTTATGTAGGTTATGATAAATATCAGTCTTTTTTCTTTGAAATGAAAATGTCTACTGGGCTTCCTCCATATTCTCCAAGAACATCTTTGGTGCCCTATAAGAAGCATCAAGATATTCTCCTATCAGACTCTCATGAAAAATTTCCTAACGTGTCGTTGTTATATTTTTAGTACTTTTTGATAGAGGTTTCCATCTATGTGATGCTTTGGCTTCTGCTCTGTCAAAAACAAGTTGCAGTAACAAAGAGGAAAGGCAACATTGCATGGCATCCCATTTTCAATCTGTACAAAGAGTGACAGGGTGTTAACGCTGTCAATGCTGGTACCATTTACAGATGGTTTCTTAGTTAGTATGGAAGAGTAAGAACAGAGATGTTCTTATGCTTGTTTGTGATTTGAGCTAGCAGCTTTTCTAGCAGAGTTGAAAGCGATGGAAACCAACTTCTTGAGGTCAGATGAAGCCAATTTACCTTCCCCAGTATTAGAATCATTCTGTATGTGCATTAATAGCTAGCAGGCTTTCCACAGATTCCAATGTCAGTCTTAATGGAAGTCATTAAGCCTGCAGAAGCACCCAGATCCTAGTGATAACAGATCCCAAAGGGTATGATTCTCAGTTTAATGAGCCACGGTTGTATATCAGTGGCCTCAAGAAGAATGAGGACTTCTTTTCTAGAGCCAGGGCCAACTTAGATGCTTTTGTCACTTAAACAAAGATTTGTTCTGAAAACAAACATCACAGGAACAATTCAACGAAGTACGACTGACACAATGTTATCTGACACTGAGTCAGCTCTTCCTCCTGTTCCACTGAATTCCAAATTATTATGCTTCACTAGAAATACAAAAAACATCTGCCTTAGTATTCAAAGCAATACAAAAACCAGCTTGGTTAAGACTTCTAAAATGCCATCATATCCTTCGGCCCCCATGTAGTTCCTACTGCTGGATCTTCTGTCTCATCATCACAAGCCACTATGGAGACAAATGCCTTTCAGAAGGAGAAACCACTGTAGTGAAAATACTGAAACCTGCAGATTTAAAATTTTGTTATTGAGGACATCGTGTACAATACCAAAACCACTACTTAGTTCTAAGTGGCAAAACAGAGGACCAAATGATCAAATGAATTCTGAAATAATACAAAGTGAAGTTACAAAAATTAACAGATTAAATGCTAGCCAAGTTACAACTCTGCCATAAATTATCAGACTAAACTACACAAGGGTTGCCCTGGAGGCAAGTAATAACCATTTCTATAGAGATGAAATTCTGTCTTGCATGCATGCAACAGATGCACACCTGCCACAGCCTCACATGTTCAAAAGGTGAATGTCTTCTCCTTCCCTTTCTTCCCCCTCCATTGCCGTGGATCACTTCATCTCACAATGAAAGGTGGCTTACATGAAACCAACTCACAGCATCTCAGAAGGCAATCCTCCTAGGCTCCAACCCGTCAGAGAAAAGACAAAGCCTCTACAGAAAGAGATTCCAAGTGTAAGTCTAATATACATGTCCGAATTACCCTCCATCCACAGGAGCCCATCATGACTAGAGGCACATCTGTGCTACGTGTTTACTCAAACCACATTAATCTCTTTGGTCTGGTATAAGCAAGCTATTTCAATTACAGGAGCTGCCCTACACACAGGATGTTACAGAGACATCTCATGAAAACCAACTTACTTATTGTTGCAAGATTACTCAACTGTTCTGAACATCTTTAAAATTAAGTTGTCAGAAATATATTGTTCTATCAATAGGACAGCTAATGTAAGTCAAACTGGTACTACTACAAAATAAGTCTTAAGTAAAATTGTCCCTTTGCCCACAAAGGCAGCTGGAAGTCCTCTCTCATTGCATCTTGCACCACTCACCTTAATAACCACTGAATCAGTTGAAAAGTCAATGGCGAACATCCCTGACAAACATCCAAAGCCTTAATGCAAGGAAGACATTATTTCCAGATATTATACTGTGTTTTCATTACTCGTGTATCTACCAGAAAGACGTAAGAGCAGCTATAGATACAAGACAAGATGAAGAGAGGAGTATAGAGATGCATAACCTTTGAGGGGCATAAAGCTGCATATCCTTTGATCTACTTGTACCCATATTTAAAAAAACCCTATGAAATTGGGTAAACCACATCCACTATGTACCACTTCTACTTCTTAGCCACTGCATTAGGAACTTAAAACTGCTGAGCAAATTTTGTTTTGGGAATATTTTGAACTTTACTATAGTGCTGCAGTGCTAATAACTGCAATGTTGATATACTTTTCAGTCTGCTTAACCCAACTTATTTGTATTACAGTGTTTTTCCTCTTTCCAATTATGCTAGAAGCACTAAATCTAAATCTCTTTCCTTCTGCCAGAACATATACATTTCTATCCATTTCCTTTAATTTTCTTCTTCTTAAACCCATCTACTCTCCTTCTAAACATGCTCCTGTATCCTACACAAACAGACAAACCATCTGCACCAAATCTTTCAATCCAATGACTGAAACAAATATAATGAATCTTTACTTAGGTTTCAAGTTGGTCACTACAAAACCTCAGTCACATACCTCCTATTTTTAATCCAACACTATACTATGCTCCAGTATGCACAAAAACATAATTTAAGAGGCAGACACTGCTTTCAAATGAAATTTTTCACAAGGGAAATTAAGAAAAAAAAAAAGGCAATGAAATTACCAGCTGCTGTTTTAATTCTCTGTTCTGCTCACAATACAGCAGCAGAACGAGAAAATATATTACAACCTCCTTTCACAAATAGATACTCTCCCTGGAAGGCAGTAACACTGTCAGATTTTTGCTTGTTCTTTTGGAATAGCTATTTTAGTTTTCAGATACACTTTTGAACAGTTTGGACAGCATGCGTAGTGCCCAGTGGGCCAAAGCAATGGGGAACAGCAAGTAAGGAAAAATAAACTCTTTAACATATTCTGATCCAGTCACTAGCAACATCAAAGAACTGGTAAAAAACGGCTCCTCAACTGTCAAAATTAAGTGTCAAGGCAGCAAAATATAGTCATAATTGCCTTTTTCTGGTTTCTGTGCCTAGAGAAAGGATTAGGTTAATCTGCATAGTTTAGTGCTGAACAGAATACTCCTTTGCTTTGCTTGTGCTATAAGCTGACTCATCACTTCAGAAGCAGAACAACATTCAAGAAGAAACTACTACAGTGTGATCTTTCACAGCAAAAATATCCCACTTTTATTTATTGAAGTAGAGGAAAGGGGCTGCTGTCTACTGCACAGCATGAACAGCCAGACATACCAAAAGCTGGCTTCAGCTTTTTCAACTACTCTCCTGTTGTATTCCCAATTTATTTGGCACACAGCACACCAAGAAAATAAAGAAGTTCCTGACTTAAGAGGCAAAAGTTGGTAACTAGAATACCAAGGGAAGCAGGATTACCCTGCAATACCACCACAAGATTTAACCACCAAACTGTCCATCACCCCTGTACCTAATGACAAAAACTATCAACAACTACATGCACCATTTCCCAGTCCAGAAAATGTGTGTGTATTAAGAAATGTGAAAAAAATGGCAAAAAAATCTAAGATAGTTTCTTGTGTGGTCCAGCTCACAGTTCACACCAAGTCAATTATCTGTGCATGCTGCTACTCAGTAAACCTGGCACACAAGAATAGAAAGCTATTAGCTAATGAATGTCAGGCCTGATGGAAATGGTTCCAATAATTAGGTGAAGGAGAAACAGAAAAAGAAATAAGAGCAGGACTGAGTGTAATGAAAACTGAAAACATACAGAAAGAAATATGTAAGGAAGAAGGCTAGAAGACAAGGAAACCTACTGTGGGGGAAAAGAGCTGGATTTGTCATCTGTGGTACACCAGGATATAATTTTAACTTGATGGATGATTGCTGGCTTCATACTTAACTTCCATATAACTTCTCCCCAATGGAGATAATACAGTCAGATTTTAGTGCCAGAGTAACTACTATTCTTTTATTGAAATACAACACTTCTAGGCAGGCCATGAAAAAAACTACCAACTAGTGATAAAGCAACAGTAACTCATGTATTTTACTGTTATATTTTTAAGCTTTATCTGTATTTCATAGAGACATGTACCACTTAATAGTGTTTCTAGCAAGCTAGTGTGGGTATTGGTGCTTCGAAACAGGTTGGGAGAACAAAGTATCAGAGGCTCATTTGCCAGAACTGTAAGAAAAACTGACTATAAAGGTACTTCAAGTAAGCCTGAGCTTAAAGAGAGCTCCTGCACCTGGAGACAAAGTGGGTGGTGGATGTCCCAGGTGAGGCCCTGACTGCCAGCTACCAAACAGACACAGCACCTCGATGATGTAGAGCTGAGAAGGCCTAAAACCCTCAAAGGTGGTGGAAATACCTGAACACCTGTAAGTGTCAGTGCACTTCAGTAGTTGTTTCAGTCTCCACCAACATTAGTACCGCTGTGGGTCAAATTCTTTGACACCCAACATTCTACAAATGCAGAAAGCAGTCACATCAAGACAAGAGGAAAATCTCCAGCAAAAGCACTCAGCCTGTAAACATATCCCACCCACACTCATTCCCAGGAGCCACTACCCACTACTTCGTGTAGTGTGTTTGTCTCCTCAGGGCCACATCAGCTGCTGACATAGGCCAAGAGCTAGATGGCAGCAACAGCAATGGGTGGGAGTGACAACAGGAGGACTATAAATAAGATAAATATGTCATCGTCATTATTTTACTTGCTGTAGAAACATGAAATTGTAATATTTAAATCATTAAGCAGCTGCATGGACTTGGTGAAGTTTTCTCCCCAGACTCCTTTTTTATCTGGACTCTAAACAAGGTTTCTGCTTTACTTCCAATGCTTCACCACATCTATTCTCATTTTGTTAAGACTGAAGAGTGGTGAAAAGACCACAAGTTATAACCTCAAAGGCTGAAAAAATGGCAAGGGAAGTCAAACTCACATGGAATGACACTATTCTGCCTGACTTTGCTTTCTGAGAATACTACTACACCTTTTTGACACAGTTGGGTGTTTTTGCAGATAATTCCAGAGCAACTGAAGCACCAATGGACACAACAGCCTAGTACCAGATTCGTTTTCCCACAGACCTTTGTTCATCTGCTATTATACAATCACGGTTTTCAACACCACTAAGGCCAACTGGAAACTAAAAAGAAGGGAACTAATGCTTACCCTGTCATAGCTGGAATGTGCAAGACCATTGGCTGGAGTACCATTGTGGGTGGGAATATTGGACACATTTTATTTCTTCCTCCATCCTGAAAACAGAACAGCCTACTGTGGCTTTACTGACCAAAATGCAAAATATCAAAATGCAAAATACAAAAGTTGTCAGATGGTGAATAAGCATCAGCCCATCTACTTCCTCCATTTAGATAATTCAAGTACTGTAAAGAGATAGATCAGATACTGAGTCCATCAAATCCCAGGTACAGAAACTTTACCAAAATAACAAAGTAAAACTTTCATGAAAACCAATGCTGTTTCACTCCAAGATCCTTAAATGCAAAATGTGAGCAGAGTTTCAGTTCTAAATAATGCAAGTAGTTTCTGTGGTATGATTTAAGAGAAATCCAGGCCCATATGGGGAGGTACTACCATTAAAGCCTCTCTCTGCCACCAATACAGCAGAAGTCTGAAGCGCAAGAGTTGGAGGAAACAGAAAATATTTCCATTTCCAAACAATTCCAAATTTATCCAAAAACTGCTTAACACAAATTTCCCAAGAAAGCTAAAGGCTTACTGAAGTCAAAGGTTTGCCAGAGAGGATAAAAGACTGAGTAATATCACAGGATCCAGACTCTGCCACCCACCCACGGCAGAATATGCCCAAAACTGAGCCAATCTGTTACAGGAAACTTTGTTTTGAACAAAGAATCTTTTCACTCAACCACGTATGTTTTCTAAGGGATGTTTTTCAGATCACAGAATACTTATGCAAGCAAGGAGAGCTCTGAAGGAGCTTTATTTTAACTTTAATTTCTTCCCTGACACACATAGACCCTGGAATTTCAAAATTGGAACAGACAATTTCAGCCTACAGAACATTTTTCACTCATCTCCCCACACTATAGGTATAATTTGCACTTTTTACAAATCCCTTTCACTGCCTTCTAGATCTATTTCCAGACCAAACAGTTTCAACTACTGCAAGGCTATGAAATTCATACAAATGTGGATTAATACTCTTAAATAAAGACTAATTCAGAAAAACGAGATAAGCATCTTTTGCTTCTTGCATGGGCCAATTACTACATTTTCTACTTGCTTTTATCTGAAAAAATAATTAAAAGTTCCACTGTACTCTGAAGAAATGCAATGCATTCTGAAATCCTCAGGGTTCTTATATAGAAGGTACTATAGTAACGCAAGTATTAACCATTGTCCTGTAGCTTTTGAACAGTCCTTATTTCAAGGAGGTAAGTATTCATAGATGAAACAAAAATATTCTTGCATAGAAGATTGTTTCACTGAACTTATTCTGATTGTTCCAATCCTATTTTCCCCTCCTATAAATAAGCAAAACTTCCCAAGACACATGTCAGCTCAGATGCTGGAGGTGGTAAATACTGGATGTTAGATAAAAAGATAGCCTTAATATACTGCTTCATGCTGCTGCCATTGTCTCAGGGAGACAGAAGATAGCTATTAAGCCTGCAGCTTGCCTAACAAGTCAAAAAAGCAGCACTATTGCAAAGGGAACAAGGGACTGAGATTGCCAGGCAATCCTTTTTTTAATTATTAAATCCTATTGGCAGCACACCAGCATTCTGTCTTGAGGACAGGACTAAGCATTTGGGAAAGGATTTCAAAAATTCGCTCCAAAATGAGACCTCATAGTGTAGCAGTTTGCCAAAATCTAATTTGCAATTTTAGCTCTACCTTCCATAGGCAGCCAGCACAGCTTTGCTTCACAAGTATCCAGATAATGAGCAATCTGCTCTTGATCCTGCATTCAAAGTACTTAAAGTGATTAACAGATCTGCACATGGAATAAGTCCGGGCTTTCCGCATGTAGCCTTTACCTACCTTCTGTTGGGTACTCTGCTGCTCATTTCAGTAGGACTGCATCTTTATTCTAATATCTGTTTGAGGTGCAGAAGGCTAAGTGTTGCATAATATCCTGGAGAGGACAGAATTTAAGACCCGCTCAAAATTTCACATCTGAGAAGCAAAACCAAAAACCATAAATATTGCCTCTAGTAACAAGCAAATATTTTCTCTCTTTTATTACTAACCATTCAGCAACAGTACATTCAAAAAATATATATACCTTGGAACCAATACCTTCTAATTACTGGGTACAAGTCAGGATTCAGAAAATTCATAAAGCTGCACGACTGTCCTCTTCTATCAACCTAGAGGAGGTGATGGATGTGACAGCACAGCAGTTCTTGGATTTTAAGCCATGCAGTACAGTAACTCTACAGAGCTAATGCATAATGGGGGAGGGGAGAGGAAAGGCCTCCAAAGCCCCGATATATTTAGAATCTATCCTTTCACCTAGGCAGGCTGAAAAAAGTCTTATCGCTTTAGTGATCCATACAAAACACTATGAATGCTCCTGGAGAATGCTCAGCTGAGTTCCTGGGAGAAATAGAGCTGTTCAGCTCTAGTTTGAGACTAAATCCAACCATACTGATGACATTGGAACAACCTTTAGCTCAGGCATGGATTATTGTACTCTTCATAATCAGTTAAATGCTCAAAGGAAAAAATATAATTACACCTGTACTCAACACAGGGCATTGCCAAACCGTATCAGTTTGAAAGCCCGCAACAAATCAAGAACTGTATGAGGCAACAACAAAAAAAGGGAAGAGTAAAATCACACGAATGACATTCATCATTTGTCACTCAAGAGACTGCCTGAAAAGAGATTTATTATTAATGCTGGTTCAGTGGGAGCTGTTTCCAGGCAAATATAAATACGAAATTCATGATGGAAAAAGGTAGCCCAAACTGGTTTTGTTTTAGTTTGGTTTCAATTAAGACATCTTTATGAAACAGTAAATAACACCGACACCAACTCATTCACGGAATAAGGTGGTAGTCCAAAATGTAGAAGGTAAGAAAGACATAAAAACTTTCACAGTTTTACATCATCAGGCAGCAGCACAATCCACACCAGAAACTGGGGTGTTTTAGGGGGTTTTAAAATCAGATTTTACTTAAAATATTGTAAAAAGGTAGAGAGGTGTATTTTGATTCATCAGAACAAGTATTAAAAGGCTCTTAGATGCACAGTCAACACCAAGCTACAGCTGACAATAGTAAAACTCAGAGTTCCTTGAATACTGCAGAGTTTAAGGTGAGCAGAAAGAACTGCCAGCTGCTGAGAAAAAGGGCATTCCTGCACTGTTATACATGAAAGCCCACCAAAGATAACAACTCATGCAATACAGCTATCAAAAAGCTGTTCATTTTTTGATGTGCTACATTTCTATTAGGGTTTTTTTGATCCAGCTTACCCTGTGACCAAAGGTTATGACTACACAGTAACCTGATGAAGAATTAGCAATATTCCCTGGTTATCAGATGACCATAATCATATCAAAACCGCACATTATGTCACTGATTCCATCAAACAAGAAAAAGCAAATCAATAAACCCAGGGCAAGACCGACAACACTTCAACAAGTAGAATTAAGCATATCGAGTCCTATTAATCAAAATGATAGGATTTTTCTTATTCTCAGGATCCTTGAACAGTGCAAAGTCAAAAGAAACCAAAGACTATTCTCTAACATCTTTCCATAGGCCCATACTCATAAAGGAGAAACAACAGGAAATGCAATGCTTTTGTGGTAGGTAGACCACATGGCCTGGTTCACCTACATCCCACCACCCTTATATGTACCATCCTCACAGCAATTATTCATACTAGCATTTCTTTATAGTCTACCAGGAATCTTCCAGAAATCCTCAATTTAAGCACAGAAATCACTGTGATAAACAAAATCTTAGTGGTAAAAGTATTTACCTGTTACTCATAAGTGGAGCTGCTGGCACACTGACTATCATCTGCTACATATCTCAACAATTACTCTATACATAGGCAAGGAGGAAGCCATGCTTGCATTTTAAATGTTTCCACTTGCAATACAAACAGCAGATCTTAATATTTCTCAATGGCCAAAGCAAATTCCAGGAGCATGTTTGACAATGCATCAGAGATGGATGTACAGAAAACTAGGAGCTTGGCTTGTAGCTGTAAAAATTATCCCAGACATAAGACATACAGCATTCAAAGCATATACAGAATTTCAGAGACAATTTGGAATCCATGTGTGCACTAGATAATGCTTGCTATTTTGGGAGGGTATTTTTGTTTTTAATAAAAAATGATGTTATAATAAATGTGTGAGCAATACAACAATGCTTCTAGAAAGCAAAGTGGAAGGCTTCGTGTGGCGGTAATACAAACGGTTCGTAGGAAGGCTGCATGTCCTCCGGCTGTTTCCCTCCCAAGAGGGCCCTAAGTGATGTTGCACCACGCTGCCATTACCACCATAATGACTATTTTACAGACTGGGACACAAAGATTTACTGTTCTGTGGGCAAGAGCTCTTCTTTCTCATCTTAAGAAACAGCTATGAAACCAAACAACATAATTCTGAATTGTTATGCATTGGAATAGTTTCTCTTCTTAGTGCATGAGGTTCTGTTACTAATTCTTCTTCATATCTGCAAAAAGCTCGGGTCTGAGGAAGATTTGCCATTAGCAGTGAGACAATTAACAAGCAATTAGCAGACATGCCAGTCAACTTTGGCAACCTTTTGGCAATCAAAAGTTACACCAACACAACAAACTATCCTAGAATCAGAAAGCAAACACGTACCAAAAAGCAGCTACTTAAAACCATGTGCTATACCCCGTATTCTTTCAGTTTAAGGTTTACCTTGTCCTGCCATAAGGAAATATACGCAGTCTTCAAAATGGGATATTACTTAAAATTAAAGAATCATCTCGGGTGATAAATCATCACTTCAAAGAGCAAGACTGTGTTTAATGTCTGATGCTTCAACAGTGAGTTTGTTTCAGATACATTGAAATTCTGAATGGAATTGTTTGATAAGAAAAGCAAAAGTGAAGCTGCTGACAGAAGTCAGTCAAAATTCAAATTCAGTTTATTGATGTGGAATAAGGGGGGAAAAAAAAAAAAAGAAGAAAGAGATCAAGGAATTATTCTAGCTTCCCAGAAATACCACAAGACTGTTCTCACTCTTGAATGGCTCCTTAGAAATTTCAGAAGAACACAGATGTTTCCCAGCTCTGTCACAGATGGTCAGACACTGAATTCAAGGGATGCCTACAGATACCTGCTGCACGACAGAGCTTAGGTCTGCTCTATGCTTCCATATGCACAGTTTGAATAAAATGCTTAACACCACAACTCTAAGTTATTTCTTCTTGGGAGCAGAGAGAGCCCTGCAAAAAATGTACACAGTGGCTCAATTACATGGAAAGGATATTGGCTAGGTTTTCGAACGTAATAGACACAATTTCCTTTCTTAAAAAAGAGAGGTACTTGTCTATGAAGGTAACAGATTCCATCTGTGAAGTTGCCTTTTTACTATTTAGTGTGGGTGGGAGGATACCAAAGTGTTCTTGTGGACATCAAAACTATTTCATAAAGACTTCATATTTTTGACTTGCAATTAACAGTGAAGGCAGCAATCCATATTCAACTAAAACCATTTACAGAAGATGTATTTCATTTCAGAATTCTCAGAAATCTTGCTAAGACATGAAAATAAGACTGCAACATGAAAGCATCTGTCAAACCTCTCTGAGAAGAAAACAGCTGCACTAATTCACAAAAGCTAAGGGAGAAAAAAATCCAACAAAGTACCAAAGTACAACATACAAACTGTCGCCCTACTTCTGTGAATTCCTGATATTTTAGCATCTTAAAAATTAGCAACAATTTCAGGCATATTTTACATCTTCTGCACCAATAGTACATTATTTTTTTTTCATTCTTTTCAAGGAAAATACGTAGTATTAATTGCATTAATTTCTTCATCATATTACACATACAAAAGATTATGGTTATTTCAAAATTTTTTTAACAATACAAGTGACCAGGATATCAGCACAAATGATGATACTCTGGGGGGAGAGAGAATTATAAGCAGAGTAACCAGAACTAGGAGTTATGCACCATTACCAGTATCTTATAGATTGCTGATAGAATCAGATAATTGCATAAGGGCAGAACCTGAAGTCATCTTTCATCAGCCTTACAGGTATATTCAGGCTGTTTGAAAGGCCTGATTTCTACTGTACACAATTTTTAAACTTAGAAAAAAAGACAGAAAAGAAGGAGTTTTATTGATTTTTGCTTCCTGAAAATTCATCTCCCAGCTGTTGTCTTTCACACCACTACTCCCCCCCCCCACCCCCCCCCCAAAAAAAAAAATCACCTTTTTACCACTTTCCTCTTACAGGGCAAGGGACTACCCAACTGAGGCCAGATCAATTATTCACCCAGTGAAAAGCATTCAGATATCACTGAAATAGCTTCACTATATTTTACATGAAGCATTACTCACAGTCATTTAATTGCACTGACAAAGGAAATCCATTCTGATAGAAGGTACAACACTGGAGAGTTAGTCAGCAAATTACACTGGAGTAGCAGAAGCAGCAATAATAACAGCACAGACTTCTAAAATGCTTTGCTAATGTACGTTCAGCAGACCCCAGAAGAGTTCTCCTCTACACGTCTGCCAGACAGAGGAAGAGGTTTACAAGTACTTTTCCTTCTCTGAAAAGGCCAAGAGAAGAGTGTCAGCTACGACTGGATTAAAATAAAAACACAAGGAATATTTTAAGTCCTAGGAACAACTATCCATAGACCATGTGGAAGGTCAGCTCTATTGGCATCTTTATGAACAGATAAAAGCTTAACTACATTAAATAAGCAATGTTACAGCAAAGTTTGGAATTCTTTTAGAAAGCTAGAGCTTTGAATCTCAGGACACCACAAGCTTACATCGGTAATCCAAAAAGTAGGAGAGGTAAAGACTTCAAATAACTTGAAGAGAAGAACTATTGGCTTGCCTGAATCAGAATTGTTGGGGTTTATTTTGACCTCTGTCCTTTCCTCTTTCTTTGACCTTGGCAATGTCACTCCGCTGCTAATCTTCTGTGCCACTTCGTGGAACACAAGGATGGTGACTTTTAAAAAGCACTTTGCTAACCGGCATGAACACTCTCAGCAAAATCTTTCAATGTTGTGCAAACAACAAACATGTTTTGTTGAGACAGCCACAAAAAAGAGCAAATACGCTTTTTCTAGTTCCCTGCAGTATTAAGTTAACTGGCTTTATTCATATAGCAATGCTGGCATATCTAACATCGACAGATAAACTGAAACAAATAGGACCAACTTCGTAATTTGCAATACTTCCCTAAAACCAACAGGACTGTCCCTTTCTGATCCTAAGCGTTATATTCCAGGCACTTTTCTCTGACCAGAAGCAAGACTTGAATCACAGATGAGAGATAAAAGGAAGGGAAACTCTTAAGAGCTGTTCTAAGTGCAGTGATGTGGACTTCAGTGGGCATTTCTAGCTGCCTTTTTTTCTATAGGTCAGCATTTAGATTATTTAGGTGCTTTCACATTGGGAAAGGCCTACTAACAATTCTGCAACATATGCTCAATAGCTCACCAACACACAGCTGAAGGAGAAGTTGGAAATATCACCAGATGAAGAAAAGCAGCAGCACCCAGTGAGGATTCTGTCAGATTAATAAGATTAATTTTCATATGGAATAAATTGAATCCCGTAAATCAAATGCCCAAAATAAAAAGAGAAATACTTATCTCCTCACACAGACGACCAAAGAGCTTTCCTAAATTATCTTCTTTCTCTTGTGTAGCAATGACTGACATATGAGTTGGTAATGCCACTGAACACTTGTCTACCAGACTTACTGCCAGCTGAACTCACACTCGACAAAATAATTTCAGGGTCTCTAAAACTAAATCACAGGTGTGCAATTTTTTCTGTAGAGACCCTTCTGTACTCCCTTCCTGATTACATTCCCAAAGCAATGAAACAGGCAGCCTTCAAGAACTTCAAATATTTACAGCAAGTCTTCCTTAAACAAGCATGTTAATAAACACAAAGAGCATTTTTCCTACACTCTAAATGTATGAGCATTAAATGTAAAGTTATGAAGAAGAAAAGAAGAAAAACTATAGAACAGAAAACATTTCATTCTCTTAACCAAAAAAGACAGATAACAGACAAATGATCTGGAGTGCTTTTTGATGAGGAGTATCTCAAGAAAGAGACACCTCCTGAAATCTTCAAATAATTATCTGAAGTTCAGTTCAGATGAACTAAACTGAAGTTACCTCCCAAAGTAATCAAAACCCTATGTTCTTTATTACACTACCATAAATGCTGACAACTATTCTGAGCATTCTTTTGGTATCTACTATCTGAGTCCACAAAGGTGCAGTAGTTTAAATCAAAAAGAATTTTTTTTCCCAAATCCTGATACAATAGAGTAATTTCTCAGACTTGTATTAGGGTGTCCACTTGACACATTCAAAATGTCATGTGACCTGCTTAAAAGATTCATCATGAAGTACGGTCCTTATGTGTTCAGTGTCTACCTAAATATAAGCAGACAACTGACAACAAAGCATTCTCTGGTTTTCTTCCTTCTAGTAGAAAAATTGATTTTAAATAAGGCAACTCTGTTCTTTCCCACTCCCCCATCTTGTTCCCTAACTCCCAAACTAACACATCCTGCAGCTTCAGATGCACAGATGCACCACATCCCAGCTGGTGCTTGAAAGCAAGATGAGATGTACAAGAATCACAATCTATTACTCAACACAGGCAGTACCAATCAGTAAATCAATACAGCTGATGCTCCCATGACAGCTCTACAGTGCTTGTAGATCCTTAGCACAAGTAAGAAATGCATCTGCAAGAATCCTTTCCAAGTTCCTGCAAGCAGAAGCTCTTCCCTCACCACAGACACATCACTGTCTGTCAGCTGGTGGGTGGTAACTTCTGCAAAGAAAATGCTACAAGCTTGTAATTCTACAGGCACAAAGCCAAAGAGATAACCTGCTCTCCATTATCCACGGTAATTGAGAAAACTAAGTTCATCAGAAAAACAGACAAAATGCAAGCTATGTATTAATCAGAATGCAATAATATACTTAGTTCACTAATTTTTACAAAACTAGTAAAAAGCTTTCCACAGAAAACAGAGCAGAGAAATTTCTAAGATGCTTATTACAGATAAGAGAAAAGGGATTTCAGCAACGCAGTGACAGAATAATCAAGACATGACTTAGGCAGTCCAAAGTTGTTTATCCTACAATCCCTCATCTGCACAAAAAAGCTCCACCATTGTCATAATCTAATACTTATGATGCTTGCTCTGTAGATACACTCAGAAAAAAACATGTATTTCAAATGTTTAAAATAGCATATATTTTAAAAAATTTCTCTTCAACCACACAGCACAGAATGAAGAACTTCATTTTGTTTAATAAACAGCTGTTGTAATATGTCAAGCCCATACCCAAGGTTACTAATTTATCTTATTTCAAAAGAGAGAAACAAACCAATAATTTTTCCTTAAAATATCTCAAGTCCTTCCCTCCAGTACCAGCTCCTACGTTTGTTTAGTCTCCCAAATGTCATACTGCTTTCTCCAGCCTCATCTGGGATAGAATTTTCCCATACCCATCATTTCTCTACTAGATCTGATCCTATCTTCGTCACGATCACCATGTAAATTCTCTGCCTTTCCCCTTCAAACACAGAACATCTCTGAATCCTTTCAGAGGCATTCCCACTCATTCTTCCTCTTTCTTTACTACTGCTTCCTCACAAATGAGGGAAATTATAGCAATACCTGTAGCAACTTCTCAACAACCATTTACAGTGTGGCACAATTACACTCTGCTGATTCATTGTGACAAGAGACATTTACTCTTGCTGCTGACAGTCCAGGTGTTTTCTAGCATCCGTATCTGTTTGGTTGGTAACACTGTGCACTGGTGTCCCTTTGGTTGGGCTGGTTCTCTTGTTGATGCTTTTCCCTTTTACAACAAGAAGTCTCTGGTCTGAATAAAACAGAGAAATACTAGAAGCTAACAGTTTTTCTTAGAAATAACTTTCATTCTAAACCTCAAAAATGTTCAACTAGCCCTCAGCAAGGAAGTCTTAATGGCCTGTTAGCAAAATAAGCAAGTAAGTATTTTCTAAGGTAAGAAGGAAAGGTACAACTCTAAAAGGCAATTATTTCTTATTCACAGATGCAGCCAGTCATTCATTAATTAAGAAAATCATTCCTTAATTTTCCAGCATTTATCAACATGCCCATATATATTGCCATCTGTAAGGGAAAGGTTTAGATATTGGGAAATCTTTATCAACATTAAGATTGCCTTACTCTAACAAAATGGGAAACTTTATTCCTATAAGAACAATACCATAGAAACTAACTCGAAAGCTCTTATTTGCCTGTTTGCAAACTCACTAACAAGAACTAATAATACTTTTTAAACTCTTTTATAACCAACTAAGTAAATTCACTGCCACAATATCTGACACCAAAAAAACAAGAAGATAATGCAAGGCCTGGAAATTTATAGCATTGCAATGGTTAATGCTAGCACTAGTGAATCTATTCAAGATATTAAAATTCCCATCTGTCAGACCTCTTTGCTAATGTCCCTGCCCTCAAAGCAAAAGAGAACATATGCCTGCATCCCAGCCACCCAGTTCATAGAGCTTCTTATTAACTCAAGCCATAAATGACAATGAGTTCATACTAACACACCCATCTAAACCTCCCCAGACAACATGTAGGTCTGTCTTTGCTCTTGCCATCTAGACACAGACAAGCAGAGAGAAAGGCTAAACAGTGGCATACAGGCATCAGGAAAGCACATGTCTAAACCACTGGAGCACTTTGCTCCCACACTCATAAATAATGTTCTACGTGTGTGTTTGTCTTTAAGAAGTTTTAAGTTTGTGAAAAGAGACACACTACAAGAACAACACCTAAACAACAGACAGTAATGCTGACAGTATTACAGAGCAGCTGAAATCACCATGATTTCCACAATCCTAACTACCAAAGTTCAGTCCTCCTGCTCTTTAATGGGTGAACTGTATCACGTAAAGCACCACAATTATCAGCTGAAGTCCTGCGTGTACAAGGACATTTTATTCACACGAGATAATGTTTCTGTCAACACCAGCTCTAAGACAGATAAAGAGAAGATCCAATTCAGCTGGGATGGGTTAAATCTCCCATAAGGAAAACAGGCTTGCATCTCATCTATACAGCAAAATCTAGCAAGCAAAATGAAAGCTTAGGAGCACTTACCTTTACAAAGAAGCATTTATCCTTCCAAAAAGTGGAAGAATAATACAGAATTTAAGTTCAGTAAGGCTTTATAACATACAGAAGTCTGTTAAAACACCAATAAAACCTAGACACTATATGAACTACTAGCAAAGCATGCTTCATTTACAGTTGCTTTTGCATCCAATCATTTAAGTTGCTTCTACAGAGTGAAAGCATTTACATGTTTCCTGTGATCTGTAGCACCATACTGTATAAAAATAAACCCTTCTGGGATTAAATTAGAGGATACAGTGGTTCACAAGAAAGGATCACTAAACTAACAACACACTCCTCTTTTCTTTGTATGATTTTTTCCGTAAAACCATATCCCAGCACCCTGACTGTTCACTGTGTGGCACTTACTGTTGCTGGACTTGAGGTCACGGTGAATTATGGGAACAATTGCTTCCTCGTGCAGGTAGTTCATTCCCCTGGCAATCTGCACTGCCCAGTTCACCAGTATGTCAGGAGGTATCCTTTTACCAGACAACACCCTATTGAGCGATCCTCCGCGGGCAAACTCCATGATCAGGCAAAGATTAGGTTCCTTCAAACACACGCCCCTGAGGGCAATGATGTTGGGATGTTTTAACATTGCAAAGAGCTTGGCCTCTTGGCGGACATTCTCAATGGTCTGGCTGATGTCCTCATCAGGGTCATAGCGAGCTGCCTTGACAGCAACCTCATCTCCTATCCATACAGCTCGATACACTTTGCCGAAGCCCCCTATGCCAATGATTTCTTCCAGAACAAGCTCTGCGAAGTCGATCTCTAGGACTAGGGAAAAAGGAAAAAAAAGATGTAAGCATTTAGCAACTATGCAGCCTGTACATCAGCTGAAGGTTCACAGCGGCCAACCTCACCCTCACCCTTGGAGGAAGGGCCAGTTTTCACTCCAACACAACACAAAGGAAAGCAATAGGCCTTTCTGACAACCTTTTAGTGCCAAATAGTATGGTATGACCTTGCAGTGTCATAAAATCCGTATAAAGTACTCACTGTAAATGGTAAAACAATAAAACACGCCCTCTTACCACGCTTAAACCCTCTCAATACTGATGCCCCTGCCCCTACCCCCCTTAAGGATATACCCTCAGTGACAGTACAAGACTCCAAAAATGAAAAACACACTCACCAACTAATCTTCACTGTGTTCACAATACAGTGCTTAATGTAAAATAGCTAAAACTCAACACAAAATGCATCTGCTTCTCCACTTGTCCCTTATTAGAATGTCTCTTGTTGAACTGCCACAACAATCTTTTAGTCCTTCCCAAACCACACTTATTCTTCCACACCTCTCCAGGCTTTGCAGATTTGTTCCCCACAAGAGATCTGTTAACCAGTTCTGATGTTACTGACAACAGTGTGATAAACAGATGGATCAAACCACAGACTGAGTGTACAGAGCAAGCAATAAGAAAAACATTTTTTGATTAATGCACACTGCATCTTTGTTAGAAAAACTTCCTATTCCCATACGCTGACTTTACAGGTTGACACAGTGACTGGTGGCTAATTGGCATCATACAGGAAAAAGATCTACAGATGCAGATGTCTCAATCCAGTACACAAATTGCACCTGGAGCAAGAGCAGTGACAAAATGTATCCTGTACAACTGTACACTAAACAGAGTTTATATCAGTGGCCAAAAGAATCCATCCAACACTGACTAATGTAGAATGAAAATTGCACATACTGACCAATGAAAACATGTTGACACAGCTTAATTTACAGCAGTGGTAGGCTACTACTGATGATACTCTGTCTGATATTTGTGTGGTTACCAATTACAGTCAATGAAATTTTAGTAAGTTTTTAAGGAAGAGTACCATAATGCAAGATTAGAACAGAAAGTCACCAAGACTTTTAATACTGTCCTGCATTTGAAATGCCAAATCTGACATGGTTCCCCTGCTTTGTCTGGTAGAAAGGAAATCAAGTTTGTAAGGGAGCAGATTAGATCCCACTTAAGTAAACTAGTTTTCTTATTCCAATCAAATGTCTTTCTTATGTATAAGCCCATAGTACAAGAGTTTGTCACAAAACCGTACAGAGTTAATACAAACTCTTCTGCCCACAGCTGAAGGCTTGTATTTTTGTCTCAGCTCTATCTTTCCTGAACACAAGTTTTAGAAGTTGGCTTACTTCTGTAAATTAGTCAAACCTATGAGTTAGTTTAATAGGGATGCCTGGGCTGCTTTTCCTAGTGTTTCATGAACAAAAGATTAATGGGAAACAAGATAAGAAAACTGACCAAAAAAGTCTGCCAGAAGGAGAAAAGGTCTCTTCCAGTCCTGAACACAAAGAATTTATTTTTCTCCTACTGTGAATACATATTTTGGGTAACACTCTGAGCTCCAAGGATTTGCACAACAAAGAAGATTTCAGTCCTACAGCAGGAACCTTGGTGTTCAAATGCTTGAGACAGAGATTACTAGAAAACATGAAAGGAACAGATTCTGACCAGAAACACTGAAATTTTAGAACAAGACTATAATGACAATAAGTCCAGATGTGAGACTACCCTGTCACTGAGAATACACAAAGAGTTACTCTTGTATTTCTCACTAATAAAAGACCTAAAGAAATCAGATGTTGAGTCCTATCTCTTCAGTCAATAGAATTTCAGCACTGGTAGAATCCTCAATTAACCTGCTCCTAGGGACAAGATCAGTTAAAAGACTAAAAATGAACAAACACGCACCCCACACCACCGGGGTGACTGCCTGCCCCGCCAACTCCGGACACTCAGCGTTCTGGTGCTGTTCACAGCGCGTGTTCTGCTAGGGCATCTCACGGATTGAGAAGACATCAACGAGAGCTGAGCGAGCCGGCCCGCCGGTGCTGAAGGGACAGCTCCAGCGGCAACAGGGACGGGACGGGACGGGACGGAGACGGGGACGGGGACGGGACAGCCCCGCCGGCAGCGCCCCGGGCTCCCCCCCGCCCCGGACTCGGGGCTGTGGAGAAGGGCGACAGGAAGGTGACAGGCAGAAGAAAGAGATGGGCAAAGGAAACCGAAGGGCTGGAAAGTAGAACGCTTTGTGTGCCGCCACCCATTTTCCACCAGAAAAAGCACATCCCTGCTGGAGGCACAAATTAATAGGAGTGAGATGTAAAACCGAGACACTTAAGTTCCCACATGAAATCTAATGTGTGACATTGAATGTTCTTTTATCTGGAAGTACGATCTTAGCTTTAGTTTGAAAATGTATATTTCTATAAGGCAAACTGGCCAGCTCACCCTCCTGGGTAGCTTCTTCAGAAAAAAACCCTCATTTTAAAAAAATGTTTTGTTAGGGGTTTTTTAAAGTTATTTTCTGATGAATTAATTTATTCATTTTCATTGTTTGAGTTACACAGCTACATAAGGGCACAAAATACTTGTTTTTCTTTACTTTTCTAAACACATTAACTCCATCTCTAAACTCCAGCGTTGTACTTGGCAGATGTGTTGTATGAGACTGTACAGAATTCAAGAACTGAAGTGCTATAATTCCTCTGTGGGCCGGTAAGGAACTACAGAGCCTGTACACCATGAACCAGTGGCCATGTTGACAACTGCAAAGTAGGTGCTGTTTAATCAGCCCTTATTAGACCATATGATTAAGCTATTTAATTCAGTCTGAAGTGTGTAAGAGCCCATAGTGGAGACGAGAGTCCCTCAAGTTGGCCCACTGCTGACAGCCTCTACAGGCTACTTTTATCATTCATGGTACCCTCACCGAGGCAAGATTCAAGCACACTACATGGATGGCTAAAATTACCAGCTAAACTAGTACAGCTCTCAGAAGAAGCAGAATCTCTAGGACTTATACTCCTAAATTTTCATTAAATATGAAGATAAACTTCAGAAAAGCCAGTAAAAATAGGTTCTGTGCAGAAGGGCATGTCCAGAATGACACTTTGCATTATTACCGCAAAACTGGATTTACTGGACTATGAAGTGTTAAACAGTAGACTGTGATTCCTATTCCAAACAGCTGTCAAACTAACATCATCAGCTCAGGATAGCATTCCTGGCAAAGGATTTCTAACACTCGACTTGAAAATCCAATTCAATGGCAACCAACTTTAACCCCTGTCCAAACTGCACTGTTTCTTTTTAAAAAAAACATAGTCCTTAGGCATTACACAAACCTACTGAAGGGCAACAAATCCTACTTTGTCATTAACATATGGTTGGTGACTTGACAGAAGAGAAGTAGTGTAGCCCTGTTGTGGCACAAGAGGAGTAGGGCAAAGACGAAGGGAGAAGGTACAACTCCACAACTGTTTGTGAACTATCAAGCCACAGAAGAGGCAGCAAGACAGGAGAATCCACAGTTACAAAGCCTGAACACTCATAATGGGATGGGAGCTAAGGGCTCAAAAAGTTCTACAGAAATGGTTCTCCTACGTATCTCAAAAGCAAAACCTAATAAGCATTCATTCAAAGCTTTTTCTCTGTGTGGGGGGGAAATAACTTACCTATGCTGTCGTAGCATGAAAGAAAGGAACAGCACCTAGGCCCTTCACAAGCCCAAGGGCAATGCTACAAATTACTGAGTTTTACCTAAACGCTTTACAAGCAGAATACAGAGTAAGAAAAAAAGCTGTTAGTTGTATTCCTTGGAGATACGGCCTAGATAGGACAAAGCATCTTTTCACTCTTTTACTTTCTAGAAAAGCCTACTAGCCTGAATATTTTTCTCTGCCCCTCCAAAATAAAGCATTATCCTTGCTTGAATTGTCAATGGTGATAGACAAACAGGATCTAGAAACAGTCATTCCATGCTGTTTCTCTTTCCACTTTTGTGGAATTGTACATAGTGACACAATTGTACATAGTGACTAAAAAAATGTAGAGATGAAACAGCCCTATTCTCAGTCTCCAACAAAGGCTTCAAAACTGCACTGAAATTTACAGAAACAAACCAATCCCTCTGTGCCTTCAGCATCACAACACAGTCGAGCAACCCTCAGGCAGGCCCAGATATCCAAACGTGGATACAACTCATTCACAGGTATTTTAGGACAGAATTTGTAAGAGGACAGAGGAACCTGGTAACGCAAGTCAACTTAGCAATTTTTCAGTCAGAAGTAATAAGCTTTTGGTTAGTAAGCAGGATGATACCGAACAAGTATTAGCAGTGAATCAACACTTCAGAAAACAACTGCTTCCCTTCCAGCAACCTTTCTTTAAGAATATTCTTAAAGGGAGAATGACCAGAGCCCTGGTGACTCCATCACTGCCCAGCCGCCAGGATTCTGTCGCTTGATGAAAATTTATCAGCCCCTGGAAACACGGGTCTTAACAATGGGAAACAGCTCCCGGCATCGGTGAAATGCTAACAACATACTGAGCGAGGCTCTGCCTCCCCGGGAGCGGCGCGCTAGCCTGGAAGACAGAAGGGCACTGGAGCAGCAGGAATAACCTCAGCGGGTGGGAACGGGAACAGATCGGGGGCCTAGGGCAGCCCCTGGACGGGAGGGGCTGAGAAGCCGTAGCCCCTCCGCTCCCCGCTGAAGGCCATCGGGCCCCCCCCTCCGCCGCCGGCTGGGCCCGCGGCCTCCCACGGCCGCTCGCCACCGGGATGGGCCTTCCCTTTCCCCTCCGCGGCGGCCCCGGCTTCCAACAGGACCCACGGATGGGCCGGGCCAGTCGGACCGGACCAGGCCTCCCCTCAGGGACATCGAGAGGGCCGAGCCTCGGCTCCCCCCACAACCCCGGCAGTCCTGCCGGCCCCGTCCCCCCTCCCATACCCAGCTCAACCCCACGGTAGGGGGCGGGACCGGGCCTCTCCCCCTCTCCTCTGGCTCCCTCTCTCCCGGCGGAGGGGCCGCGCCAAGTCCCCCGCCCCGGTCCCGGGCCCCCTTACGCTGTATGGCGGGGGGCGGCGGGTATCGGGCGCGCAGCTCTGGGCCGCCCCCCTGCACGCCGCTGCTCACGTAGTTGCTGGGGAAGATGCCAACGCGCTGGTCGATCTTGCCCGTCCACCAGCCCTCGTCGCCGGACACGTGCGAGTCCCGGGACAGCACCTGCACCACGTCCCCCGGCCGCAGGCTCAGCTCGTCCTCGCCGCACGCCTCGTACTCGAAGACAGCGGTCCAGAGCGGCTCGTCGCCCGGTGGCTCTCCGCCACCCGCGCCCTCCTGGCTGAGCTCGGTGAGGGGTTCCATGGCGAGGCTGCTCCATAGGGGGAGGCGCCCGCGGCAGCCGGGCGCTGCGGGGGGCGGCGGGGCCGGGACCGCCGCCTATTGTTCAGGCGGCCCGGCGCCCGCAGGCACCAGGTGCCGCCGACGCTGCCGGGGGTTCCCGGCGCGGGGCCGCCTCAGCCCAGCGCGGGCAGGGGCGAGACCGGGCAGCGTATGCCGTGGAGAAGCCGCCGCATCCCCCCCACC
>VZRR01003272.1:285953-303699 GCA_013398015.1 Oreocharis arfaki | reverse complement strand
GAGGCGGCGCGCACCTGGGCCAGCGCCGCGCCGCCCCCGCGCTCGGTGTCCCTCCGCCCCCGCGGGGACCGTCACTGCCCCGGGAACCCGGAGCGCGGGCCTCGGCCGGAAACCACACAGTCTCTGCTGTTAGGCCATGGTCTTCCATAGTCGGTCCGAACTTAAGCACGGGTAAGATGGTTTCTGCACGAGGTTATCATGGCTGTATCCCTGCGGGATGCCTTTGATAAAAATTAACAGAATTGACTTCTCACTCTTGCAATCAGCATGTAGCTGCTTGGTCCTGAAAATCCAAATTCCTTCTCCCTGCTACCAGGGTTTTCACAGCTTGTGGAGATACCAGATCTTGTCAATAGAATTTGTTTGCCCTTGGTGATATTACGGGGAGATCTTTGCATTTCACCCCATTTTTTTTTTTTTTAAATACTCAGTTGAATTTCAGTGGTAAAACTGGAAATGAAAAGTCTCCGTTCATGCTTCATCGTTACAAAGCCCACTGACACCAAATGAGAACCCCAAGTACCATGACAACACCTGATGTCTTCCACTTACACATAAAATCTAGGGCTTAGTTATTCTTTAGTGTTTAGTAAATGCAATTACACAGTTCTCTGCAAGATGGATTTTTTTAAAATTCTCCATTCCCTAGTGAGGTCTTTAGTTTGGTTTATGTATAGAGTAGCTGCTAGTAATTCTTTTATTTTGTGTGTTGGGGTTTTGTCTATTTATCTCTCTTTGCATTAGCACTATGCTGTAGCACTTTTACAGGAAGCACCAGGGTTTAGGCTTTTAAAAGAATGATGAAGATCTTAAACGTAACGTGCTCTGAGTTCATACAAAATCCTTATCATTTTTTGTAAAATATTTGAAGTTACTTGAATTTACTCTGGGAATACACCTGTACTCAACTGAAACTTAGTAACATTTATGTATTGCACAGAACCCTGCAGGGAACTACAATTATTCTAGTTTCTCTCTTTTTTCCCCCAAACTTCAGAACCATAATTTCTCACAGAAACCAAACATACATGGTCTAGAAAGAGCTGGTATATTAGTATCCTTATTTTACAAACAAAGAGCAAAATGCATCTAGTTGAGGTCAGAACTAACAATTTACTGTGACATATGCAAGACTGAGGCATGCTCGAGCACAAGTTTTCAACTGAACTTGTCTAAGAACTGAGCTTTAGGTTTTCTCCTCTCTCTCCATTGCCTCGTCAGCGAGGGCAGAACAGAGGATGCATCCTCTCCACTATTCCTTTGTTACTTCAGGGTGTGTTTTCACAATTAGTGCAAGCTTATCCAGTACTGCTCTGTTGCTGAAAGGGACTTTCCTGCCCCTTGTCACATGCTTGACCTGCTTTCCTGATTGCAACAGTAGTGACTGTGTGGCTGTGGAGTCATTTCAGCTCATTTATCTAGCTGAAAGCTAAGCCTCCGAGTAAAAGCAGCTAGTTTTCAATCAGCTTTTTAGGTTGATGAGACTTGCATTAGGGCTATACACACAGACGTTAAAGCCAGCACACGGAAGCAGGACAGGTGAAAGGGACAGCCACCTTTCAGCAACATCCCATCTTTAGGTTACCTTGTCTTGATCGTGAAGACAAGGGGTAACAAATAGCTGTATTTATGATTGTTGGAGTTCAAATACTAGATGACTGAGATGGAATGTGACGGACTGCTTTTAATGTTCCTAGTTAAAATCATTGCAGTTGCATGCAATAATTTTCTGTCTAATTTTATGTGGAAAAAAATTATTTCTTTAATTCACACAGTGAGAAACTATTATGCTTTATGTGAATATGGTGCTTTAAATGTTGTAGTATAAAAAAATGTGAGTGAGACACAAGAAAATAGAGGCCTCCTGTCTTTCCTGTTTGCCACTTATTTTGATCACTGCTATAGAGCATGGATTGGTCTAAAGTAGAGAATTATATTGCTGATGGAGGAAACTATGGTAGGAAAAAAATTGCTTCTGTAGAGGCTCAGGTTGCCTGCTGTAGTGACCTGCCAAGACAGAACCCTGCCATCTTGTGGAATGCCTTGATAGCAAAGTACACAGCTTTGCTTCTGAAAAGACACCTTCTTTTTTTTTTTCCTTTATCTTGTTTGTTTGCTTGCTTGCTTGCTTGCTTGCTTGTTTGGGTTTTTTTCTTTATTTACTGCGATTATATATTTGTTTCTAGAGAAGTAGTGTGACTGGCTCAGGAAGCTGCTTGTGCCTGGAGCTGGGAGACTGTCCAGGGAAATACTCTGAAGAGCCATCACAGGGTTTTCCCACTCTCGTAGACTTCTCTTGGCATCTTTTACCAGCCATGTCAGAGACTGGTTTTTGAATGAAAAGATCTGGCCAGACTGGGTAGGCTGTTCTTAGCATCAAGGTAAACAGAACTGTCAGTAAATATATAAGTTCCTATTCCAGTAACTGGTAAAAGGTAGAAGAAAAGAACATTAAAGACTGTGTGCATGCAGTCTTTGAAAGATGGCATTTTAGCATTGGCAAGATACAGAAAGATTTTTTAAATGGTGCATGCCTTTCTGATGAACATATAGCCCAAATGCTACATTGAAACTTTTTTCTTATGCATTTTCTAATAAGACTGTATTTGTTCCCATTAATATTCAGCAGATTTGAATAATGGGAATTAGATTCTAGTCTGTATTTGAATACACACTCTGTGCTTCCTAAAGTTTGGACATGGATTTTGTTATAATGTGTTTAAAAAGGAGAGTCTAACCTGCAAAATGCAGATGATACTCTGAATGTAGTTCAAACTTCCTTCAAACTGGGAACTTTGAACCAAAGCTTTTAATTCAGGCTCATTTTTGCATCTATATTTTAAAAGCACCAACAAATTATCAGAGGATAAACAAAAAGGCCAGTCTATTCCCAGTCTTTGTTTTAAGAAGCAATGGAAAGTATTCTGCTTATTCAGTATCATTATTAATACAAATTTAGGATTATGATCTCAGCTTTTGTCCTGTGTTTTCTAGAGGCTTGTGCAGACTACCAAACTAGTACTCTGTCTTTCAGTGGTTGTGTATCCTCTCTCTTCATTGGACTTAGCAGCTTTATAACTTCTTGAAACTTGGCAGTCCACAGTTATAACTCTATGCTGGATATCAAAATGTTGGCAGTCTAGGCTCCCAGTATCTGTGTTCTGTAAAGGGAAAAAGCCAGAATGGTATTAAAAAACAAAAGGAAGAGGAATGTCCAGAAAAAAGGAAAGAGTACTGTCACAGTCCAACTACACTGCTGTACTAGAAACATACTGTACTTCCAACTATAGCTACAGTGAAAGCACGTCTCTACCAGCCCAGCGAGAAAGTATAAAAGATTAAGGAGATGCCCCTTGGCACATCTTATTGCAGCTCACTCTTTTTACATCCTGTGGTAATTTATATTGCATCTTAAATTAACCCAGCACTAATGCTCTCATTTGGCTTTTAAACATTTCAGAGGATATACCACAGATCTGTTCTGTGCTTATATCCACAGATATAGCCATATATACCACTCTGGAGATGAATCTCACCCCAGTAGCCAGATTTGTTTGATCAATTGCTGATAATTTCTACTCAAACAATGTAAGCTTTACTGACAAATGGATTTTTCCATCATTACAAATTGCCTCTCTACATGGCTTTAAAGCTGGACTGTTTTTTTCCCACCACTTTAGAAGAGTACTGCTTTGCCAACATCACTTTAGTGTAGGTTTGCTCTTGATGAGGGGGAGAGGGGTAAGCCACTGGCAACAGAAGCTTTATGAACTGTGCTGTGCTAGCTAGGAGGCAGGCTGCAAATCTGGGTCTTTAGCATCTGAGTCAGTAAAGAGAGAGCTCTACTCTGCTTCATAAAATATATATGCTAATCTCCCAGATGGCTATATGTTCTTTCTCCATAAAACAGATGACCTGGAAAAATAAAAGACTAAAAACACTGGAGAGTGGGAATTCTGGGCCAAAATCTGGAAGCTTGCAGTAGATTTTACAGACAGACTTGGATTTTAAATTTAGTTTGAATCTGGTTTCATAACAAAGTATAGCAATGGCTATTATTATAGGTCACAGTACGATTTCACATGCAACATGAATCATTCATACATCTGCATCCCTATAAAAAAATAAAACAAAGGAAGACTTTCAAATGAGATTTCTGTCTGCACTAAAAGATACACACCTAACAGAAATAATGGTTAACTTTGGCTTAGTAATGATTAACATTTGCACACTGTATATTAGCTCAATCCAAGCCACACAGATAGCTCTTGTTTGATTAGTCATAGACTGAGTTGCTGCTCCTGTAAAGGAATATCAGAACCATTCTGCCGCACTGGCAACATTGTGCCACAGTTTCGTAAATATGTGGAACAAATATTTAACTTATTTGAAGGACTGTGATTAGTGCAATGCAAATGCTCTCACCAGAGTTCAGCAAAGACGCTATAGAAAATGTCTAAGGTTTCTGAAATCTTTACAGGTGCTGATAGCCTTGATCTTTGTTTTCGTGTTTCATGTGAAAAATAAAGCAGCAGCAGACTACCCTTCAGTGTCACGGCCAGCATATGGTGCAGCACGCACTCAGAGTACCCTGCACCGCCTCCGGCACCTCGTCTCCCATTCAAGGCCTTCTGCCCATGGAACAACCAAGTCTCCCTTGTTTGTGAGGGCAAATGAGATTTTGTTTGGAAATCACAAAACCAAGAAGGAAAATGAGGCATTTTGTTTAGGTTTTAAGTTTGTCAAACAAAGCCTTTGGGACAGGTTTTAGATCTCTAAAGCCACCCTTGAATAGTTTCAGAAAGACAACACAAAAATGAAGAATCCTGCATCTGAGTTCAAACCATACAGATGCAAAGTTCATTTCTAAACATACAGAGACACAACATCCACTAGATACCAGCATTTGTGTGCAAATCATAGCCTCATACCCAAATCATAACTCTGCTAAATCTGTCATTATAAAGTTATGGACATAGAATAGACAACCTTTTCATTTGGAGTAGCATAATCCTTTTGTCGATTGAGGCTGATGTCTTTTTTTCTCTAATTTTTATTTACTGAGCTAACTTATTTTCAGAATAATAAACCTCAATCTAAAATAAGACCTACTAGGTCAATGCAGTAGTAATTATCATAGAATTATATAATGGCTTGTGTTGGAAGAGACTTAAGAGATAATCTCATTCCAACCTCCCTGCCATGGATAGGAACATCTTTCACTAGACCAGATTACTAAGGGCCCCATCTAACCTGACGCTGAACACTTCCAGGGATGGGGCAACCACAGCTTCCCTGAGCAACCTGTCCCAATGTCTTACCACCCTCATAGTAAAGAATTTATTCCTAAAATCTAATCTAAACATACCCTTTGTCAGTTTAAAGCCATTACCTATTGTTCTATCACTGCCTGCCCTTGTCAATTGACCCTCTGCAGCTCTCCTGTAGCCCCCTTTATGTACTACAAGGCTGCAATAAGGTCTATCTGCAGCCTTCTCTTCTCCCAGTCTTCATTGTAATTGTTTTTTGACACATTGTCTTGAGAGAACATGTGACGTTGCCTGCTGTTTCCTTTTATTTACAATCCCAGTTTAAATCCTTAGCAGAATTAGCTAGAGGAGCCTCTTTCAAAAATTGGATGACTACTGGAAAATTTTCTGTCTTGATTTCACTTATAGTGTCTACTCTATGCCTGGTGACTAAGCTCAGATATGATACTGTATCCATTCATAAGGCAACTAGAAGGAGATTTCCTCATACTTACATGAAAATAGACCTACGTCTGTTTTGATCTTTTAGTTAAGTGCAGGCAGAGAGACACATCATATTTTTATTGTGATGCTATCTCTCAGTACTGGCAGCATCAGATCCACAGACAGCCAGAGACATGCATTGAGCAGGGATTTCGTGTTACAGGGTTGAAACTGTGTCAAGAAGTCTGCTTTTACAATCCAGAATTAATTTGTGTTATCTATTTACATTATTTTCTTTCTGAAATTGGTGGTCTTAGTTAGTGGACTTGGTCCTGCACACCATCAAGGCACTGTACAGTTCACTGTACAGCTGAAGCTTTTGTAGGACGAGGGAAATGTGATTCATGGAGCGAGCATAGACAGTTCAGTCCCAGACTACAGACTGGTCAGTGTCATTGAGTCTAATTGGCACCTGAGCAGTTTTCAAAAGAGAACATTAAACATGACTAACTTACGAAAGATGCATTCCTTCTTCTTTCTCGTGCTGTCGTATTTCCCCTCCAAATTATGGTGCTAAAAGAGCCGGTGAGAGTAAGATCGGTTAGTGTACGAATGACAGGATTTTTGCACATACCTATTGCTTGACCATAACTCTTCCTGCTCCACTGCTGGTAGGGTCTAAAATTTTGCCCGGTCAGGTGGCGGTGAGGCCCCTGGAGCCCTGCGAGGGGCGCCGGGAGCCCGCAGTCCCGCCCGCCGCCGCCCCGCAGCGTCTCCGGCCACTCCGCGCTTAAAAACGGAGGGATTCTCGTCCGGGCTATTTTTGGCCCTGCTGGAGCCTTGCGCTGTTTCCTCAGTGCTCAGAGCTCATTGTTTTTGTTCACTGAGATGAACCAATTGTAGTCTACATAGGACGTATTTGTGTTCCAGTTCCTCAAACCATTATTACCTTTTTCCTGTTCCTCTTGAGAAAATGGACTTTTGACACCCTGCCAGGTTGCATTACTGAATTCCCTCGCCTGTTTCAGGGTGAAATCGTGATAAAGGCAGGCGCTTTTACCGAAAGGAAAAAAAAATCCCAGAAAAAAATGTGGAAGAAAACCTTACTGTGGGAAAAAAGCAAGTTGCGTAATAGTGAAGGAACGAAGTAGTGTGAGTCATCCCGCTCATGAGCACTTCATCTGGTGAAGTTAGCACCATCCAGGAGGGGATCTGCCAGGCCCTGCTTACATCCCACAACCAGTAAGACTAGCCAGAGGTATAGCACTGAAAATAGAACTGTATCTAATAATCCCCTAGCATATATGAGAAATCATATCACAGTTGTCTTCAGTAGAAGCATCAGCTCTCCTTACCTGCATTTTATTATGAATAACACTACCAAACCTGGCCTCATCTAGGTCCACAAGGTAGTCTGGAAGACTTAGGTCCACAGGCTCCCTCAAAGACCCAGTTTGTCCTTGGAAGTCCCCTTTTAATGGTCCATGCTTCATACTACCCTTACCATACTTTTCTCCAGCTTCACCCCCAGAACAAGTTCTTTTATCCTCAGAAACTGCGGTTGATTTCAGTCCTTTCCCGTTCTCCAGTTTACTCCTTTTAGCCTTCTGTGGATCTTAGGGCTGCCGTTACAAATCCTAAGGGTGATGTAAGAGTGTGAGAAAAGAAACATGCATTTTGGATGTAATCTCGTTTCTTTTTCTTAAAAACTCTGCAGGGGGTGAGGCAGGTTAACTAACTTTCACTTGAACTTTGAATTAGTCTTAATTCAATTGTAACTGTACATGCACATCTAGGACTTCCGGCTTTTTCCTCAGCTCTGCAACTGATGGATTCAGAGAATGTGACAGGTTTTCAGGTTTGTACCCTTAAAAACTGACTAACTCTCGGCTCACTTCTACCCATTATTTTGTATAGCGAGTATTAGAAAGTAAGACGGGTCACAAACACAATGGTCATTGCTATCTCATTGGTGGGGAAAAGATGAGGTGTTACTATAAAGGACAAGCTTTCAGTAATGAGATCTCTCCTTTTCCTGAAGACTCTACAAGGCCACACATGCTGACTGTGCAGCTACCTCCTACTGAATTTCCTTGAAGGTCAATCTAGCTAATTGAATTTGATAGATTTTCTGGAGATATCAGTCCCCCTCCTTCTAAACATTTCTAGCCTGGAGCTGATATTCATCCATCACTCCATTAAACTCAGTCCCTCATAATTTCTCTCTTGTTGTATTTATGAGCAAATCTGACAATTTAGGCACTTGTCACAAAGTCTGTGATATGATGAGGTACACAGAACCAGGAGATGAAATTAGCTAGTGAGAATAGCATTTGACAGAAGCTTCTACCAGGCCTGCCAGTCACATAGAAGTCTTTTTGAGAAAGTATGTGTTGTTTATATCTGTGCTAAGAAGTGAGGCAGAAGGGAAGCCAGTGAAAAGCTGGATAATTATAAGTTCTGAACTGTTTATTTGTAAGACTCAGATCCTAGAGACTTTCTGCATTAAAAGAAAAGCAGGTATGTACCGTTTTCCTGATGCCAGTAGAAGTAATAGTTGTGAATAAAGATGCTTTTCAATCTAGAGCTTTCAAAACTACACCTGAAAAAAAAAACTACACCTGACTTTAAAAAAATTCTAAAATGTTTTGCTTGTTTTCCATCCTATGTTATTTAAAGATTTACAAGAAAGCATTTGGTTACATTGCTACAACCTAACTGTGAAGCAGCAGGGTGTACCAGAAAATTCAAAATGCAGTCTAAAGGTCAAATTACTTTGGCCACCTGCACTTAATTCTGTTACCACATTGAAACTGTTTTTCTGTGATTTGTATAACACTCAATATTAAATTAAATCTTGGGAATACTTGTTCTACTACAAAATACCTTTTTGTGGTTAAAATATTGTTTGCAACAAAACTTCCTCTTTTCATCTCACAGCACATACTGAAACAATGGGAAAAAGATAAATTACTCCAAAACTAATTTTAACTGCTGTAAATTTCACAACAGGATCCCTAATTTCTATAATGTTTAGAACACTGTACATAACAGCTATGGGCATATAGCTTACAGATTTCTGACACAACCTTCACTGGCATTTCTGGGTTCTGTAAGCAGCACAAAACAGAGTATAAGCATCTCCAAAGGGAGAGTTGCTTACTCCACCCTTCCTTTGTTTCAAAGTGGTTTCTGATTTTTTTTGCCTTTAGGGTTATTTTTAATGTTAGATCATTTCCATTGTTTATCTCCAGAAAAATGTTTCCAGACCATTTTGAAGTCACCAGTGTTCTGGAAAGGCCTATGAAAAACTGAAGGTTATATGTTTCCTCGGCACATTTGGTCAGAAATATATGAGTCATCAGCATTGTGCACCTACAACTAATTCCTTTGCTTTCTAGTAGTTTTCTCCCTGATCATTTTTCATTGCTTAATCCATCAAACTCTTCCCAAAGGGTTGACTATATCTTTCCATGCTGCAGACCAATAAGGAAAGCACCAAGAGTAGTGCTATTAATATGGACAGTGTTCTGGAGTGAAGAACATAGCAGCTGCATAAGGCACCCATACAAGTGATGTTGGGAAATACAGGCACCTCTGGACGCCTGAAGATCCCTAATGATCTGCCATGAGGGATTTATAGGTTGTTCCATAATGGGAAAATTCCCTCATTTTTGAGCAAAAAATCGGGAAGAAAGTCTTCAAAGGCTTGCACTCCCTCAGAGAGTATCCTGTGGGTTTTTCTACAGAAGGGATGGACAAATGAGCAATGCTTGTAGAAAACCCTTTAGACTGGCTGAGAGCTGGAATTCATCCACCTGCAATTCTCTGACCCGTGACCTCTACCACTACTGTGCTGGTTATTATCTGCTGCTGATATGAGCTGGGGAACACTCTCGCATGATAAATAGGTACAGGGGAAAGAAAAGCTTTAGTTTCGTCCCACTGCCTTGTCTCTGAACCAAGGAAAAACTCACTTGTCTACCACTGGCTCTGCAGAAGCTGTGACAGTTTGTGCAGATGTTCTTCATGTGAAATATAACTCTGTTTGATGGATCAGGACTTGGGAGATCTGGGTTTACCAACAATTTACATCGTGATCCAGAGCAGATCACTCTATTTGTTACAGTTTTAACATCTGTACAAAGCAATTAAGGATACCTTCTTTGCAGGTTGCTTTCATCCAGATTAAAGAAATACATCCAACACACACATTAGTATCAATGCCACTTAACAGATAATTTTGAGTTGCAAGGAGTTCATCTAAATCCACTTTTCTTGCCTGCACATATGGTGCTATCATGAGACTGCTCATTTGGTAAAGAATTTTGATGTCAGACCTCATGGACACAAGGATAAATACGAAAAGTGAAACCCAGTCTGATATGAGAAGAGGCTGAAGACTATCAGGTCATGCAGCTGGAAGAAGATTTGCATGAAAAATTATGCTGCCTCAGAACTTGAGGTGTATCTATACACGTGCACGAACACATGGGTCCATATATACACGTGTGCTCCTTGTTCACAGGGATTGCCTTACTGGGTTACAGCAAAGACCTGGCTGAAGGCAGAGGCTGCAAGGAGACACGAGTCGAATGCGTGCCCGTGTTTCTCTATAGCTATGGGTTTCTTTGACACTAAGAGCTTCCTCCCACATTGGTTTAACATGGAGGGCTGTTTTTGGAGGTACGCTAAAACCAGTTGGCCATTGAATGTCTGTAACAGATCTACTCAGCCAGCACAAGGAGAAGACCTTTGTTGCTGCTGTTGTTTCCTCCATGAACACTTATGCCATCTCCAGCTGGCTGCTGAAGATCCTTTCTTTAAAAGCCATATGTCCTCTCCAAGAAAGCTCTCATCACACCTCCTTCAGGCTTCCATCATTCTACTGTACTTATGCTCGATTTCATTTAGTTCACGAAGTGATGCAACTGTAGGATGATGGCTTACTTCAGCTTGTGCTTAGAGAAAACATGGCCTAGAGAAGAAGAAACGATTGTCTAAGACAGCAAATGTTACTCACTGGGTAGCTCATGTGGGTTTTCTTTCTAAATAGCTCTTTAAAGGGTTGCTGGAACACAAGTTACTTTAGATCTGCCATAAAGTGGCAGCATTTCAGGGCACTCCCCCCAGATTAATAATTTTCACATTCTGAAATCTGTCAACTATACCTCCAGGCACTGTCAATTAAAGCAAATACAAAAAAGAGTATTCACAACACCTCAGGGCATGACTTCATCTGTTCTTCTACACTAAGCAGGTCTGACCTGCTCAATATTTATCTGGGAGACCTCCAGAGAACAGAAAGAAGAGTACAGGAATGGGCAGATCTTGTGAGGCAGCTGAGATTTCTTGCCAACATAAATCATGCAACATCTCTGGGAATTTAAACCTTGGTTGTTTAAAAAATAGCACTGCTTCTTCTGTGACCGACCTATATTGGCACTGAAGCACTGTATGACTAGAGATGCTACCTTCCAAAAGAGATTTAAAACTGAGATTCTGCAGTTCTTTTCTCAAATTCAGGTTGTTAACTGTGGCCACATTCCATCTCAAGGCAATGAATTACATACTGTTTCCAATAGTCTTGAATGTCAAAATTATTCTTCACACCTCCTACTAAAGCACATAGTCACTGCCATGTTCCACTTCAGACAAGGCTGTATTCAGTGAGGAGTCTTACATACACAGTTAGCAAAGGAGTTGAAATCAGACAGAAATATGGAGTTACTTTTCAATTATTCAGAATGAACTTAAAATCCAAGAAAGTTCTAGGGAAACTAGTAAGACTTGCAGGACCTCTCAACTAATTTTCCCAAGCAAATCCTTGTAAGAAATGCAATTGCATGAAATTGTTTTGAATTTAACACTCTCACCTTGCAATGCCACTAGTTATTCCACAGATTTCCATAGTTCCCTGTTGATAAGCCAGGTGTCTGAACACTATTGTCCAAATTTTGCCCAAATTTCCTCCTCAGAGTTCCTAATTTTTGCCCCTTTTCAGTACCCTGAAATTGATAGGCATTTAATATATGTTGTAATTCTGCCACTGGCAATGTACTTTAAACCAGAACTGTTTCCTTGGCAGGGACTGACCAATTCAAAAGGCTGAACTTATAAAAATGGCTAAGAAGAGCCGTAAGAGAGAAGAAATCCTTCAAAATTGAGAAGATGCTCTTGGGGGCTCATTATCATATTGTGGGGGCTTTGTACTTCAGACAGAGTTTTAACTGCAAACAAAGATCTTAAATTGCAATTTATCCCAGTGACATCATGAATCATTGTTTGGTAGAAATCTCTTACAGTGAGGCACCACTGTGCTGTACTTTAAAGAATGTGGTATAAATGCTGCTAAAATACTGTCAGCTGAGTGTTTGGATATTCTAATTTTAGCCTTGTTTATTATGTTTCATCTCCATGACATTTTTAGGCAATTCATGTACCAGCAATGCTAGCAAATTCCTGTTTTTCAGAGAGACCTCATGGTCACTGGGACATTGATGACGCTTCTCGTTATGATTTCTGTACGGACATGTTCATACAATTAGGTCCTTTAATGTAAAAGTACATGATGCCATTACAATTTTCTTATAAGAAGCACTGACAAAGCTATTTTTAGGAGCAAAATCCATATTAAACCCCCACTCTTTCTCCAGCAATGGGACTATTAAGCCATTCTGATTGATTTTTCAACCATGCTGAAGCAGCTGCAAGAAGTTAGGATAGGGAGACTGTGGCCTATACAGCTGTTAAAAGTGTACAGCAGAAAGATGCATAGATACAAATTCTAACGTGATATAAAAGGAAGGAAATTGAATATACGATTGTTCGAGTGGCAACTTACAGAAAGCTGCTATCAACAAGTTGGTGAGAATTTGTTTTTATTAGCTGTCACGGGACTTCTTTGTCTGCGTGGATCTATTTTGAAGTTTTCCCCTTTCAGCACTCCCTGATAATAAGAAACTTATGTAAGTGCTCTTATTCGGAAAGACTCTCGCTTTGGTCTTCTTATTTTGTCTTGAGAAAACCACAGGGCTCAGACAGTGTATGAATAGAGCTTACATACTCAAAGGTGCAGCAGGCAGCTGAGATAAACTGCAAGGGCAGGATTAGTGGGACTGTGGACTCCACAGTTCAGCTGTTTGCAGATGAGTAATTAGCATCCTCCACCCGGTGAATTATCTCCTCCTCAGTAGCACTGGGAGGTGATGTGGAGAGCTGTATTAGTCACAGTGATAGCTGAAAAAAATTTTAAAAAAACCCAAACCAAGCCCAAACCTTTCTTCCCCTTTCTTCTACTGTGAGGGTAAGAACTATATTCTCCCCCACTGAGGGGGAATAGTTTGGCCTTTCCCACAAGGTGCTGGGCAGAGCGTATCCTGAAAGCACAGGTGAACCTGTGAATGTGATTGGTGGTGTGGCTCACTGCAACAAAGGTGGGTGCGGGCAGTAGCCTGACATACAGCTGGGGCTACTTTGTGTGAGGTATGTGATAAACCTGCCAGCACAGCATGGAGAGGATGTCTCCTGCTATGGAACTTTCTGGCTGGCAAATCCCTTTTTGGTCTGTACCAAAACACTAGAGAATAGGCATATTTTTCTTGTTGTTTCTAAAGGCTGTATTCTAGTTGGGAGTCAGGGTAATACATAGGACTAGTTTTCGTGAAATAATTTCATAGCCATTTCCTAATGTGCAAGGCTGAATCTGGTGCGACTTACAGACATGAAGTGGGGTCTGTGAGAGGATCTAGTTCTTGCTTAGAAGTTTGTTTAAAATCTGTGCAAATAGCAGATAGGCTGCTGTGAGATGCTGATGTCATGGCAACATGTAGAGTCCTGTAGTTGCTAAAAACCTCTCTACCGTAATTAAAGGTTAACATAGAACAGCTTCCTGACAGACTTTATAAGAAAATTAGCTGTCTTACAGTGAAACCAGGCTAGCAAACATTATTGTAGAATGACTTTCTGCTTTCTCTCCCTTGTAAATAAGCGTACTTCCTTATTTTCATAAGATGAGAGAATGACACATATCACCACTCTTTATGACAATGTTTCAAGTTCAGATAAAACCTTTTCTAACTTGGTCACAATTATAGGGAATGGTAGGGGGAAAAAAAGTCAAGACATAAAATTATGCAACGGTTTAATGCCTTGGTAGCAAGTATAGGTTTTACTATTGTTTCTTCAGAAAAGCAGGAAGTAGGAGCACTTTTCTCCTAGCTGATCAATTATATACAAAATTGACTTGTCTTTCTCTTGGTTTTATTTGATTTTTGTTTTGTTTTTGTTTTTTTGGGGTTTTTTGTTTGTTTGTTTTGGGGTTTTTTTGAGCCGAAGTTGTTGCTTTGGATACAGTATGCAATTCACATAAAGTAGCATGTGTCAGCAGGATGTAAAAATTGGGGTTGAAATGCTGCTGCCTAACTGTAAATCCCAAGTCAAGGGATCAATAGAAAGACATATATAAAAGTTAGTAGTGAGCCACCAAGGCCTAGTTTGTCAGTCTTCATCTGAGAATAAGTACTTTATCCAGCACGGAGAGAAGTGCTAACCCTCGTAACTGTAAAGTGAGTAAATTGGTGCTTTTCTTGTTTTCTGCTAACTGTTTCATTAGCTACTCACAGTTTGGTATCATACTGTGATGATTTACTGTAACGAAAAATTTCCAAATCACAAGCTTTTTTTCTGGACACAGTAAGTTTTGTCCAATTTAGGCAAAATACTCTTTTTAACTTTCTGTTTCACCTCTTGTCCTAATTATGAGTTATGTGCTCATGAACCTTAGTAATTCTCCTGACAATTAATTTAAAAACGATAATTTTGGGTATCCTGTGAAAGATGTCTGGAGGGAAAGCATAGAACTGTATTCCCCTGAATGAGAAGATGAGAGACCACTGCACTTCTAAAAGCACAAAGCATGCCGCAATATTATTCTTGGAAATAGCAATGTGTTGAAGCATTTTTGTGACAAGTTTGTGTTTTATTACTATTTTGATTAACTTCCTCTTCTTGTAATAGCATGTATTGGTTGGTCTCATTTGATTTAATGCCCATTCTCTTAAATATTTTATCTATTAAATTGTCAAGCTCTATTTTTTCTAGAGCAAACTATTTTCCTGTAAAATTTCACTATTCTGTAAGGCTAAAGTACAGTGCAGATGATAAACTCCTTATCCATTGGCATGCCCAGATTTAATCTACTGCTGTTACTTTCTATTTAGGTGTTGATTGTTTGTTTCCCCTTGAAAGCTAATAATGCTTTCTTTTTCCTTGCTTTTTAAATGATGCCTACAACCAGACTTGTTATCAATTTTACCTTTGGGCATGGATGCATTCCAGTAATATTATTTCCCCCTCTTGTGTCCTAATGTTTTCAGTCTGTCTGTGTTTAAATAGCAATGAAGCAATGAAGTTTCAATTGTCCTCTCAATCACGTGATATTCTCTTCCTTATTTTACTGGATGCAGACTAAATCCTCCCATGATGAAGTGCCCTTGAACAGGGCTATCTGTGTGGAACTAGGTTATGCTGTTTAGGACCAGGGTTGAGTCTGTAATTTTACCTGTGTTTTATGTAAATACATATACATAGACGTATTACTATGTTTTGTTTCCTATTTTTTGCTTCTAACTTACACACACCCTCCCCCCTGAGCCTTTATAACATCATGGCTGGTCCAATGGTTCAACAACTTCTAGGAGTGGGGCTGGGGAAACAGCTAGAAGCTTCCACAGCATCCAGCCTCTCACTGTTTAATATGAATCATTACGAGAACACTGAGGCTAATCTGGACAGATTTAATCAAAGGCTTCTAAACAGGAGCAAAAAGATTTCTGAAGCATTTACTGTAGCCTTCAGACATGTTACTAATGAATGTTATGCCTCTTGCCTCCCTTTGAGGAGAAGGTGAACAGCTTTTATATAACACTGATAAAACAGCTGCTGAAAGAGCTAACACTTCATAATCCTGATCATTACAGTATCAAAGTAAATGTATGGATAACACAATCTAAAAAGTTAATATTTTTTACAGATGTATTTATAATTTTAGTTTTTAATGGTATTTTGGGAAATGATGCAGTTGAAACAGTTTTCTTTTTTTCTGAGCATACTATAAATGTGAGGTTTGGCATGCTTGGCTTTAATGCAAAAGGATAAAGGGAATTCCCCCTCCTCATCCATGATAATCCTCTGTAGTTTTGCACTGTTGGTTTTTCCCTTCCCCCCACCTTTATTTCCTTTAATATCTCAATCCTATTTGACAGAGTGAAAAAAACGCTCTTCTGTAAAATACTGCTCCCAGTTTTGTATTTGAAAATGTACTATCTGAAAAAAGGTTTATTTTTTATACTGGGGACAGAGCCATTGTGGTTGAGGCTTTGTGCCCATCCCTTCTCCCTACTTTCTCACTGGGGAAACAAAAAATAGATGAAATACATTTGCTTTGAGTCAGTAACTTCTGTCTTCTGGTTTTCCAAGAATAGCCAAATGCTGCCATTGGCTCACTAACTGTCAGGGAGACAGCGGAGACTGAGGAATTAATGCAGCCTCTAGAAAATACCAGCCCAAATGCATGCTCATCATGAGTCATGGCTGAGTGCTCAGGTTATTTTATTCCTGCAGTTTTTCTGCAGTAGAGACCCAGAGTCATAGAATGGGAGAGGCTGGGAGAGACCCCCACAGTGTGTCGCCTGGTCCAACCTCCCTGCTCAATCAAGGACCTAGAGCGCATGGCACAAGATTGCACCCAGACAGTTCTTGAATATCTCCAGTCAGAGAGACTCCACAACATCTCTGGACAATGTTCCAGTGTGTGGTGGCCTGCACAGTAAAGTAGTTCTTCCTCGTATTCCACTGGAACTTCCTGTGCATCAGTTTCTGCTTGTTGCCTCTTGTCCTGATGCCTCTTGTCCTATTGCTTCGCACCCCAGAGAAGCTCCATCCTCTTGGTACCTTCCCTTCAGGTACTTATGGACAATGATGAAGTCCCCTCTCAGTCATCTCTTCTTGAGGCTGAACAGGCTCAGCTCCCTCAACCTCTCCATGTAAGAGAGATGCTCCAGTCCCCTCTTCATCACCTTTGGAGCCATTTGTAGGAAGAGGACTCCTCGTCCCTTCTTGAGAGCACTGTCTAAACTCCTTCCCTAATCAGTCCCTTTCTAAATGACATGTGACTTTTGGGATGTGTATGTCTAAGGGGAAAGCTTGAAAAGCCAGCCCTTGATGAGAACTGGTGACCTTTTAAGGGTAGGTGAATGTGGAAGTCGAAATTTAAATCTGTGAGAGACTTGTGGTGCACCCATGGCCTGTGTTGTGTTCTCTCTGTAAACCCTAATAGTTCTGGCTTTTCAGGTGTTGCAACCTACAACAAATCCTGTGGTGGGGATAGGCATGCCGGGATTGTTGTGATGCTATGTATTGAGAGTAAATGGGGGGGCTCCAAAAATGGTGAAGTTCTTATCCTGTTCTAAGTTTGGAGACTTAAAGTTTATGCTGGAGAAATGTCTTTCTGCCCTGCTGCACGGAAAGGATGTAGCACTTTGCAAGGAGTCAAGCCCTGGGAGGAGGAAAGGAAGAGTTAGCCCAGGCTCCTTGGAGGTGAGCCTGAAGATGGTGTGTCTCAGATGGGGCAATGTCGGTAGCCCAGCTGAAATGCCATCTACACCGATGCCTGCAGTATTTAGATTTAGGTTGGATATTAGGAAGAATTTCTTCATAGAAAGGGCGATTAGACATCGGAATGGGGTGGAGTCACCATGCCTGGAGGCCGTCAAGGAAAGAGCAGATGCGAGAGTGCCATGGTTTGGTTGATACGGTGGTGTTTGCTGATACCTTGGCCTCGATCATTTCGGAGGTGTTTTCTAACCTAATTGATTTCGTGATTCTTGGATGGACAAACCCCTTTCCGAGGGTTGCGTCTCCTCCCACGTTCCACAGTAACATCAGAAGGCGGGAGCCCCGCGGGCCGCCAGGCGGGCACCCACGCTCGGGGCAGACCCGGGCCACCAGGGGGCGCTGCGCCGGCCGTGGCGGGCGGGCGGGGGCGGGGCTGC